>ONZH01030463.1:0-68192 GCA_900303285.1 Rhinella marina | reverse complement strand
ACAGTACCCAGAAAGATTATCAAAATTAGGCTTATTCACTTTAGAAAAAAGACGACTGAGGGGAGATCTAATAACTATGTATAAATATATCAGAGGTCAGTACAGAGATCTCTCCCACGATCTATTTATCCCCAGGACTGTGACTGTGACGAGGGGACATCCTCTGCGTCTGGAGGAAAGAAGGTTTGTACACAAACATAGAAGAGGATTCTTTACGGTAAGAGCAGTGAGACTATGGAACTCTCTGCCTCAGGAGGTGGTGATGGTAAGTTCACTAAAAGAGTTCAAGAGGGGCCTGGATGTATTTTTGGAGGGTAATAATATTACAGGTTATAGTTACTAGAGAGGGGTTGTTGATCCAGGGAGTAATTCTGATTGCCTGATTGGAGTCGGGAAGGAATTTTTTTCCCTAAAGTGGGGAAAACTAGCTTCTACCTCACAGGGTTTTTTTGCCTTCCTCTGGATCAACTTGTAGGAAAACAGGCCGAACTGGATGGACAGATGTCTTTTTTTCGGCCTTATAAACTATGTTACTATGTTACCCACAGGCAGTACACAAAGTGCATGCATCCAGCCTGCACAGCACTAGTAACAGAAACTACAGAGATGCTGACACGGAGTCACAAACACAGGCCTCAGTTCACACACAAAACCGCAGCCAGCACGCAGCCCCAAGCAACCAGCATACACAGGTGTCAGCTTGCAGCCAGTACGCAAGGGAGCCTGTAGCCAGCCTGTGCAGCAATAGTGACAAGAACTGCACAGAGACACAGACACGGGGAGTACACACAATCACAGTTCACACAAAACACTGCAGTCAGCACGCAGTCCCAAGCAACCAGCATATACAGGAATCAGCCTGCAGCCAGTACACAACAGGGAATGCATGCAGCCTAAATGGTCACAATTGTCACAGTGAACCACACTGTGACATTGACCCATCCTGCACAACTAACTACAGACCGGTCTCTAATCTCCCCTTCATCTTTAAACTTCTGGAAAGCCTGGTCTACTCTCGCCTCATCTGCTACCACTGTGTGAACACTCTCCTTGACCCCTTACAATCTGGTTTCCGCCCTCTACACTGTACAGAAACTGCCCTTACCAAAATGACAAGTGATCTCCTGACAGCCAAATGTAATGGCAACTACTCTCTACTCCTTCTCCTAGATCTCTCTGTAGCATTTGACATTGTAAGCCACCAATTCTAATCGGTATGCTCCAATCTATAGCCTTAAGAACACTGCTATCTCCTGGTTTTCTTCCTATCTCTCTGGCCGCTCCTTCATTGTATAATTTGCTAGCTCTACTTTTACTCTTCCTTTTGCTGTTGGGGATCCTCAGGATTCAGTCATAGGTTCTCCTCTTTTCTCTGTATACAGTCCCTACTGGCAGGTGCGCTGCTAGGGTCTCAAAAGATCCAGGGCCCAAGCCCCAGTGAATATGGCCCAGTTCTCTAAGTCTATGTAAATAACATCACCATCTTTCCAGCACCCTCCAATATACAGTCCCATGTAAATAATATCCTTCTCTATCTACAGCCCACTCCAACATACAGTCCCATGTAAATAACATCACTCCCCTCCCTTCAGCCCCTCCAATATACAGTCCCATGTAAATAACATCACCTCCTCCCCAGTCACCTTCAACATACAGTCTCTTGTAAATAATATCACCTACTCCCCAGCCGCCTTCAACATGCAATCCCATGTAAACATCACCCCCTCAACATTCAGTCCCATGAAAATAACATCACTCCCTCCAACAGCCACCTTCAACACAGTCCCATGTAAATAACATCACTCCCTCCCACAGCCGCCTTCAACACACAGTCCCATGTAAATAACATCATCCTCTCCCACAGCTCCCTCCAACATTCAGTCCCATGTATCACTCCCTCCCATAGCTGCCTTCAATATACAGTCCCATGTAAATAATATCACCCCATCCCACAGCCACCTCCAACATATAGTCCCATGTAAATAACATAACCCTGCCCTCTCCAACATACAGTCCCATGCAAATAACATCACTCCCCTCCCTTCAGCCCCTCAAAAATACAGTCCCATGTAAATAACATCAACCCTGACTATTCAGTCCCATAATAATAACATCACTCCCTTCAGCCCTAACATACAGTCCCAGTTAAATAACCACAACTCCCAGCATTCTGCTGCCTATCCCTTCCCCACTTCTCTTCAGCTCCGTCCTCTCCTGCACTGGCCACATAATAGTGACATCATCGCAGATCCTTCTCAACCCCTGCCTTCTGCACTGATCACATGACCTGTGATGTCATCACAGGTGCTTAATCTCTTGCAGTGCATTAGATTCAATTGTATTGCTGTCCTGAGGACACACTTGTATCTGTCTGGCAGGCAGGACATTTGGGGCCTGGGACAAAACATCAGGGGCCCGTCCCCGAATGTTTTAGCCTGGCAACGCCCCTGCCTACTGGACAGAAAATCAGTAGATTCGACTTTCAGTATCATCTCCATGCTGATGGCACCCAACTATACACATCACTCCTTCAGTGCTACAGAACACCAGTGATGGTCTGTCTGCTGTCTCTAACATCATGTTATATCTCTATCTGAAAGTGAATATTTCAAAAATTAAATTTCTTGTTTTCAACATCTACTAACCTACCTAAACCTCTCAGTATGTGGCACTACCATAATGCCTAGACAGCGTGCCTGCTGTCTAGGTTTCTTGTTTGACACTGGTCATTCCTTAATTCACTGTGTCTAATTTCTTGCCAGCTCATGCTGCCTACACCTCAAAAACATCTCTAGAATTCGCCATTTTATTACTGTGTGAACAACAAAAACTCTGATTGTTGACCTGATCCATTTTTACCTTGATTACTATAAATCATTTTAATTGGTCTTCTCTTCACTAAAGTCTACCTCCTGCAATCTATTCTGAATGCAGCAGCCAGGGTTATCTATTTGTCTAACCGCTATTCAAATGCCCTCAGCCCTCTCATAGCACTGGATCCCCATATAGTATAGGATTAAATCTGAACTTCTCACTCACATCCTTAAAGCTGTCTACAGTGCTGCACCCCCTATATCCCCTCCCTCATCTTTGTCTACCAGCTGACATCCACAATAATCAGAACCTCTCACTCCTGTCTCCAAGACTTCCTCTGAGCTGCATCAGTTCTCTGGAATGCCCTACCCCAAAATAATCAGGTTAATTACCAATATCCACAGTTTCAGGCACTCCCTAAGTGTTTAGGGTGGCCTATCACTTCCCCTAATCTAACTCTTTTCCATTCACACCCTCCCCAACATCATTCTTCAGAACCTGATCCATCATCCAACAGTATCCACTACATTGCATGCAATCAGAATCACTACAGATATTGGCTGGTGACTGTTGCATGCAGCTTTATATTTACTCCTCTTTTTTTGTTAAGATGGCTGGACCATTGTACCCAACAAGCACTTTTACCATTTGTTCCACCCCTAATTCCTCATAGTGAGCATGGCCCTAGTTACTCTTGTTTTAATTATTGACTTGTTTGTTGCTATGTAATGTATGATATTGTTTGTACATGAACCCTCTGATTGTAAAGCACTGTGGAATATGTTGGCGCTATATAAAGATTATTATTATTACTATATAGGGATTGGGCTCCAAGGAATTCCAGCCCAACACTGCACATAGCTCTGCATAGGGGCTATATACACAAAACAGGATATTTTTAAAACTATTTGCCAAGTTGTTTAATGCTGCATGAGTGAAGTATGAAGTTCAAAAAATATTGTTGCTAATTGCTGCTAATTGATAGTAGAGAATCTTCTATATTTGCTAAGCCCTGTTCCATTTTAAAGGGAGTCTTTCGCCTGTTTTTCACCTATACAACAACAGTGCCCAACAGAAGATTGCAGACACATCCCAGACATACCTGTGTGCACTTTGTGCCTTTATTCCATGTCCAGGAAAAGCACTTTTATTCTGCTGCAAAACAGCTCCCAAGTGCCCAGCTGAAAGTGAAAGTAAAAACAGCTTTCTCTCCCGACTCGATTTCTAACAGCTATATCTTCTGATATACTGGATATAATGCTGTATTTTGGTATCATTTGAAAGCTTGGAATGCCAGCTTTGAATGAAGGCCTTTCACCAGGAAGGAACAACCAAGGGAAGGGCAGTCTCCAAAAGGAAACCACCTATGCCAAAACATGGTATCCATCCACAGACAGCTGTTTCGGGGTATTTGCCCCTCATCAGTGTGGAGTAGGAATCTGGCTAGTGGGAGCAATGCCTAGTAAAAGGTTATTTAAGAAAAGATGATTGACCTCAGGGAGATCAACCATCATCACCACAGAGACACCATCACGAGTCTCAACGTTGGTGAATCTAAAACAAGGCTCCCTGGGAAAAGCAATATGCAAATAAACTAGCCAGATTCCTACTCCACACTGATGAGGGGCAAATACCCCGAAACAGCTGTCTGTGGATGGATACCATGTTTTGGCATAGGTGGTTTCCTTTTGGAGACTGCCCTTCCCTTGGTTGTTCCTTCCCGGTGAAAGGCCTGGCTAGTTTTGACCGTTGTTGAGACATGTGATGGTGTCTCCGTGGTTTTCTTTTATTTGCATATTGCTTTTCCCAGGGAGCCTTGTTTTAGATTCACCAACGTTGAGACTCGTGGTGGTGTCTCTGTGGTGATGATGGTTGATCTCCCTGAGGTCAATCATCTTTTCTTAAATAGCTTTGAATGAAGGTCAGGGCATTTTTCTATCTGCTACCAATCCCAAGATATGAGCAACTAAAGCAGCCCTCCCCTCTTCAGTCTGGTTTGTTTTGGGCACTTGGGAGCTGTTTTCCAGCAGAATAAAAGTGCTTTTCCTGGACATGTAATGCAGACACACAGTGCACACAGGTATGTCTGGGATGTGTATGCAATATTCTGTGGAGCAGTGCTCTTAGTTATATTGTAAAAAACAGCTGAAAGACTCCATTTAAACCAGTTTCCCCACTTTTCTATGGACTTTTATTCATGTCTAGCAATGTTTCAAGTTTAATTACAGAGAAATCATCCAATAATCAAACACCACAGATAAGAATAAATAAATGAAATAAGAATATGGATGACCCGATGCAATGTACACGACCTCTAACTTGTTAAAAGTGGAGAAAAATATAGCAACTTGTAATTTGGAGTTTTCAATGTCATGGCTAATCGAAGCTGAATTAGCTTAAAGTCAATGCTGATTAATACCTCACAGCTGTGAAATGTAATGAAGAATATATAATACAATCATGACAACAGATTCAGAGAGGGACAAGGTATGAAATTGTCCCCAACAAACTAGGTAATTAGGGAATATTACTCCAACAGCCAATAGATTCCTGTCCCTTGAAAATAACAGCTGCTGTTGGATCAAGCCATATTTTATACAAAGCTTCTTTGGTGCTGCTTCTTACTACCAAACCCTTCAACAAACAAGTACCCAAGGATCTGTGAGGCAGCTCAAAACATCTGGCACCGCCCTGGAAGAAGTATAGGAACACTAAAGAGAAAAAGGCCAATGTTACTGGATGGGCATTAAAATGGAAAAATTCTGTAACTGGAAGGTGTCACCATCTTCTTGGTTCTATAACCCTTGTGGAGACATGGTTGGAAATCAGCCTTGTACCTCTTACAAAGTGAACAGTATAACTTATCCTTTACAGTAATTGTTGCTATGGGTTTTATTTAACTTGGACAATCCTTTTAAAATGTATCTGTACTTTTAATAGTGACATATCAAACGTTTTAAGTTCAAATATCGGTAAAACAAGGAGAAAGAGGCACTCCCGCAAAGTGCTGTCTCTCCATGCTGCTGGAGACAGACTGGAGATGGTCTTGTAGACTTTCTATTGAGCTTGTCTTCAGCAGTAAGGAGAGAAAGTGCTCTGTGTAATTGCTGCATTCTCCTTGTTCAGCATTCACACCTCGCCAATCAAAACCTTTGATAAGTCACTATGACATACCTAAAGTTTTTTTTATTAAACACTCATGTTAGACTGGAAAATACTGTGGGGAGGAAGGGGGTGAAAAACCTTTGAACTAATTGGCATAAGGTCTTTCAGTATACAGTATAACTCATGGTCAATAGTAGGTAGGAACTGGAAGAGTGAGCTGACTGCTGCTGGAGACAGTGGTTGATACTGGAAATAGGAGTACACCAAATGAGGGATTAAAGGGGTTGTCCGGGTTCAGAGCTGAACCTGGACATACCCTTAATTTTACCCAGGCAGCCTGCCTGATGTTAGCATTGGAGCATCTCATGCTCTGATGCCCTCCTTTGCCCTGCGCTAAATCGCACAGGGCAAAGGCATTTTGCCCAGTTCTGGCGACGAACCAGGCTCTGCCAGGCGGAGGCTTCCGCCCAGCAGTGAGCCTGGTGACGTCACCGGCACTGATGGGCGGGCTTTAGCGCTGCCCTAGCCAGTAAAAAGCCTCCGCCCGGCAGTGTGTATTTGTAAAAAAAAGAGCCCTTGCCCTGCGCGATCCAGCGCAGGGCAAGGGAGGGCATCGGAGCATGAGATGCTCCGATGCTAACATCAGGCGGGCTGCCTGGGTGAAATTAAGGGTATGTCCGGGTTCAGAGCTGACATAGGGCATCAAAATTCAAATACCACAAAGGAGTTGGAGCTGGAGCTGAGGAGCAAAGCCACTTAGTGCATCTCGGAAGTAGCCTAGACCAGCAAAAGAGTCAGGCCAGTAACCAATATCTGTCTTCCTTCATCCTGTAGGTAAACACTGTGTGCAATACTGTTTGTCACATGGAAGAAATAATGTGACTGATAAGAGTGTGTGTGCAGTAGTTGTGAAGTCAGAGATGCCACAACCTTTGAGCACTTCTTAGAGACTATGCAGATTGTGTGGTACTGTGCCAAATGAAAAGTAAGCTGTGGTTATATAGCGATTTACACTGAGGAGGCAACCAAAGCTGGGAATCGACACCCAATAATTGAGTGCAATGCAAGCCAGAGGGACAGTGAGTTGTTACCTCCTAAAAGGACAATGTCATATTTATCAGTTGTAACTTAAAAAGACAGTATACCAAATTAATCTATTTCCTCTAACTAAGCCTGTGTCCTCATTGAGAAACTTTAACCACTAAGCCGGTTTCCTATCAAAGATTGTTGTAACTGCAACCTTGCACCAGAGCATTATCTATAAGAGTCTGATGACTCCTTACAATCTGTTGTAAGAACTATGATGTGGAACCATTCAATACCATGGTTGGAGCCACAAGGTTTGGGAACTCAGAACAGTCACAAATAGTATTCATTCTCTGTATGTTCGGCCAGCAATATACTAATGTGTATGGGGTTCTTTAGTGTAGCATTAGACTTCACAGCAAGCCACTGAAACAAAATGCTACACATACAATTTTGTGGTATATATGTAAATGCATGATGCAGAATTCCATTTTGTGAAACAGAATTATTCTTTTGTGACAAAAAAGACAAGTTCTGATATGGAATACAATTTTTTGAAATATAATTTTATAGTAAATTAGATGTCACCCTTTACTCTCTGATTTATGCTATATAATTTCAATTTATGCCATAACACTTACCTCGATTTGGACATTTTAGGTTTGTTATAAATGTACTAGACCCGCATATACAGTATATCACTCCTCTCGGTCGCACTTGGCTGGTGATCTTATACTACACTGAAATTAAACTAGGGAAAGGAAAAGGGTGGCATACAGAAAAACCGCTGAGCATTTCCTCAGGATTAACCATTTCCAGATATCCAGTAGTAAATGGCACTGAGCACTTCATCCATCAGTGGGATAATTTTGCATTTGAAATGACAGAGGATGTCTCTTCACTTTTATTATATGTAGTGATGTGTCGCTTCAGATAAACAAAAAGCAATGGAACATTTACCTCTTTTAGTCACTTTCATGTCTAGTGGCCTGCCCCAGGAAAAAACAAAACATTCCAATAGTTTTTCTTTATTATTTCCTTTTTGTCTTCTTTTAGTTTGTAGGTATGTACTCAAAGTATTTTGCAATAAATTAGGATTTTCCCAACATTAAGCACATACTTGATACAATAAGCACTTTATGCGCCTTCCATCCTTTGTCGGTTGTGCATAACATTTTATGTATGTTGAAAGAGAAGCAGAACAAAACTGAATGATTTCTTTTCAGTAGAATACAGAGGGATATAAAATGAATCTTAACACTTACAGAGATATTATATAGTGGTGAGTAAATTTACCAGGTTTAGACAACAGAAAATTAAAAAAAATATATATTACTATTATAATTACTACTATTCTACTATTAAACCTTCCCTGGTGGTTTAAAGGGAACGTGCCACCAAAAAAAAATGACCTATTGTTTAAATCATGTTTTATATTTAAAATACTTGTAAAGATTTAGTTGTTATTTTTAATGGTTCATGTCAATATCTATATTTAAACAAAAACATAAAATCCTGCAGTTTTCGCACTGGCCGCTAAGCCTAATTATAGGCTTAGTACAGATCACTTTACTGCAGTTACCTGCCCATATGTCATTCTAATCCTGCCTGTAATGATATCACCTCTGTGCATAGATAAGACAGGATCCCAATTCACAAAAGGTGATTGTCAGATCTTATCTATTCTTTCCTTGTACGATGACCTCTGCATAGGTCACAGAACATGCCTAGAAGTAGCCGAATTGAATTTTCCAAAACTTTGCTCATCTCTAATCACAACCTGCAGTCTTCTTGGGTATGATGCCACAAGGTTTGCACCCCTGGATTTGGGGATTTTCTGCCATTCTTCTCTGCAGTTCCTCTCAAGCTCTGTAAAGTTGGATGGGTATGTCTGTGTACAGTCATGTTCAGGTCTCTCCAGAAATGTTCGATTGAGTTCAACTCAGGCCTCTGGCTGAGCCACTCAAGGACACTCACAGAGTTATCCCTAAGCCACTTCTGTGTTGTCTGGGCTGTGTGCTTAGGGTCATTGTCTTGTAAGAAGATGAACTTTCAGCCCATTCTGAGGTCCAGAGCTCTTTGGATTAGGTCTTCATTAAGAATATCTCTGTACTTTGCTCCATTCAGCTTTTCTTCAACTCTGACCAGTCTCCCTGTCCCAGTTGTTGAAAGACACTCCCACAGCATGAAGCTATCACCACCATGCTTCACTGCAGGGATGGGATTGGGTTGTGGCTAGTTTTCTAATATGTTGCTTAGAATTGAGGCCAAAAAATCAATCTTGGTTCTCACAGTCTAAGAGTGCTTTGGGTGCTTTTTTGCAAACGTTTATGTTTCTTTTACTGGGCAATGCTTCTTTCTGCCATAAAGCCCAGATAGGTGGAATTCTGCAGTGTTGGTTGACCTTCTGGAAGATTCTCCCATCTGCAAACATGATCTCTGGAGCTCATTCAAAGTGTTCATTGAGTGTTACCAATACATTTTTCCTCAGATTACTTACTTTGGTGGGGCAGCCAGTTCTAGGAAGAGTCCTGGTTGTTCCAAAGGTCTTATATTTAAGAATTCTGGAGGTCACTGTGCTCTTAGGAACCTTGGAACATGAGTTTGGTTTCAAGTTTTAAAGTGGTTAAGTTACTCACGTGCGACTTTGTGAATACCATTGGAGCCCATACATTCTAATACTGTACGGAGACGGATCTCTGTAAATATTAATCTGACGTTATGAACGAAGCAAATTTCGATGTAACATCCGAAGTTTGCTTCACTCATCTGTAATTATAATGGATGATTCTTGGCACCCTTGTTTGAGGAGGAGGGAGAGTTCTGCAGCCTCTTCATTGTTTACATGGAAGTGTCTCCTAAAGAGGAGATATTGGAAGAGTAGAGGATTATACCACACAGGAGCACAATTATTGACCAGATGAGCAGGCATGATATTCTGAAGAGCAGGAGGATGTCAATCACAAACTTGGGGGTACGACTGTGTAGCAAAATCATAAGCACTCTGTAGTTCACCTAAACATTTTGTAGACTTATATTTTTCTCTCTTGTCTCTCACATAAAAAAAAAAAAAATACTATTACTATTTTTTTTCTCTCTCCAAAATTCACACGAATTGAATGACCAAGAATTCGGATTCTGATGCAACTTAAATTATTTTTAAAAATCAGGTCAAATTCAATTTGTGTAGAATCAATTTTCTCCTTTCTATATATAACAACGAAACACAGTAATATATACAGTATATATAACACATACATATATAGTAATTCATATATACATATGTGACATAAAATGGTTTCCTTGTAGTTTTAAATGGAATTTAAATTCATCACCTGCATCTTGGTTTACTATAAAAAGCTATCTTTCTACTAAGAAGTGAGATGTAAAGTGACTGTACCAGTCTACAGATGTCACTTAGTCTTATTTAAACCAAATATCATTGGAATCAATAGACTCTGCAGACATCACTGCTATTCTTGAACATTCTGCAGATTCTATAAATATGCATAGTGATAGCATTCAGTTACACACAAATGCATCGTGTGTTTATTGAATATTTCCTTGTAGCGTTAGTAAATTCATGCTTTGTACATTGTCTTCATCTGATTCATATGGACCTGAATAAGGAGCGTAATGTGATTTGTTTTATCCAGGCCAGCTGCAAAATGTAAAGCTTGAAAACATGAGTCTTGATTATATTTAGCTGTATTACATGCTGTGTGTATGTATATATATATATATATATATATATATATTGTAAGGGATCGTATCCTCTCAGGGGGTCGACATCACACAATATCTTCACAACACGGGGATTTTCAGGTCCAACTCAGTTTTATTGGCACCAGCACACCAAAACAAATCATAAAAACAACACCTGCCCGGCTGGGCTCTGACTAAACATAGTTCAGCTAACTCCCCTAAATACATACGCTGTTCACACACAGCTTTTAAGTGCGGCTTCCTCAGCCGTTCAGTCCAGCAGCCTCCTGGCTGTGACTCCAACCGTATCCTTTGGGGGGAGATGGTCCAATAGTCCTCCCGACTATGACCGTGTGACCCTCTTCTCCTAGGGTCACTGGGCCCCCCAAACTTCCAGGCTACACAGAGCTTTGTGGCCCCTTAGCCCTCCTGGCTGAGACCACACACACACAGAGCCTCCGCAGGCTCTAACCTCTCAGGCCTCCTCAGCCTTTCTCCTCTCTCCAGACTGACACTGAGGGCTGGTTTATCACAGCAGTAATTACACCCAGGTGGCCTCACCTGTGGTGGGATAGGGAAGTGGACTGGAATATCCTCCCCCTCCAGACCTCTATGAAGCGTGAGGCCTGTCACTGCCTCTATATATATATATATATATATATATATATATATATATATATATATATATATATACACATACACATACTCACACTATCTACAGTATATGCTGATTTGTGTTTATATATAACACTATATACAGTGACAGAGGGAGTCTGAGATTAATAGGCTCTGCTGCCAGTTCATGTGTACTTATTTTTTCAAACTAAATAGGATACACAGACTTTTCAGGGAACAATATTCTGTAAATTTCTAAAGTGGAAAAGCAATTTCACAGCCCTTAACTGCCAATAAGTACTTAAGACTATTCCTTAAAATGTCTTCCCCATGAAATGGATTGATTAGTGATGAGATAGACTTTTCAGTGGTGCTTTGATATTTCTTAGGTTTACGGATCACTGATTGTGGCAGTTTTAATATTCAGCGAGTTTTATGTGATAAAAGTGGAGTTAATACTTGATTACTTTATCAGATATGGGCACAGGGAATGTTGCAGACTGTATAATGGGATGACCTCCCATTCTACAAAAAATATTGTACAGTTTTCAATCCAGCACCTGGATCTGAATACTTTTGTGATTGCATGTAATTAAAAATGTAGTATAGCCACTGCATTATCCAATAAAATGTATCTGTATAGCGCCACCTGCTGTTTGTTTTTTTAAATTTTCTTTGACCTTCTCACTGAGATGGCTGTACATGCTCAGTTTCGTCCTTCAACTGCCTCTTGAGCTGTGATAGGGAAAACATGGACACATCCCTTAGCTGCAGGAGAATAGACACTCCCCTTGATCTTGTCCGCTTGATATAAATCTAGCAGAACAATAAATGTGGAGATCTCTCCATCCATGTGAGGTACAGGGCTGATTCTAGCTTTGTTAGAAAGAGACTATCATATATTTTATGAGCTCTGATTTTCATTTTTTACTTTAGTCACGGGATAACCCCTTTGAAAGAAATGCCAAGGAGTTAACATATTATAACTTTTTATCAAATTTAAATAGTGAAAAAACTACCTATCTATCTATCGATCTATCTATCCATCTAATATCTATTATCTATCTAATATATATCTATTGCTGCTTTGAATCTCCCTGATTGGTTAAGCTCCAGCCCCAGGTGGGTGTAGCTGTTGGTTTTTTGAGGAAATGAGGGCTTTATTCTGGCCCTTAGTCTGGAAGACCATGACTTTGGTATTCTTTGGATTGATGGGTAGTGTCCATGTGGTGCAGAATTTTTGCAATACTGCCAGGCTGTCTTAGAGGCCTCTTGATGTTGGGGACAGAAGCAGGAGGTCATCGGCGTACAGCAGGAACTTCACCTTGCTGTCATGCAGGGGGAGGCCTGGTGCTGAGGAGGCCTCCAGAGCTGCAGCCAGTTCATTGATGTTGGGCTCAGGCTGCAGCTCTATCCTGCTGGAAATATGCCATTCTCTTCCCGTTCATCTTCATGCTGCATTGCTTCCTGGTGTATGAGCTCTTGAAGACAACATATGTTCTCCATCCTATTCCCCTATTCAAGAGTTTCTGGAACAGGCCCAGGTGCCACACTGAGTCAAACACCTTCTTAAAGTCCACAAAACAGGCAAATATTTTGCCATGCTTGATGTTGTGGACGTGTGTCTTGATGAGACTGTGTAGGGTGTAGATATGGTCAGTGGTGCAGTGGTTTGGCATATTCTTTTATTGTGAGGAGTAGGTCAGGGGGACACAAATGACACAGACAAAGTGAGGCCCTGACACTCCTCCCAAACCACTGTCCCTGCCTTTTGGGGGAACCCGGCTCCTTAACAGGCCGGCCCCAACCGAAGACTGCAATTATACTGAAGAAAGTGGAACACGAGACAAACAACCAAAACAAAACACCAGCAGGAACAACCCTAAACAGGTCAGGAACTGAAGGGGTAAAAGGTAAAGGAACCAAGCACGGAATAAACAGAGGATAACACAAAATGTAGGTAACAGTAACAGAAACCAGGGAAAAAGGTACAGAGTCACTGGAATACCGGATAAACAAAGAGTAGCTAGCTTAGGCACAAGGCTCTGTAGCAGGCACAGATGAATGGCGAGTGTGAAACTAAATATTGGCTAGAGTCCCAGCCCCAAGGCTTGATAGGAGCAGGGATCCCAGCCACACCCTTGAATGGACCAAAATTACTGGCAGGGACGCCTGCCAGTAAAACTAGCAAAACTAGCCAAACCTTTAACCCTATAGGAACCTAAGTGTTACAAGAGGATTTTCTGGCTTGCACTTGGGATGAGCGCCGCATAGCGTCAGGACACGGGAACGCCCGCACCCGCCCAACATCCGCTGGAGGGCCGCAGCGCCCCCGAATCCTGACATTTATTGATGATGCTGTTGAACAGTTTCCACAGAGTGCTGATGACACATATCTCTCTGTAATAGTCTTGATCATATTGGCCCCATTCTTGTAAACAGGTGTTATGAGGCCTTGGTTCCAGTCTTGCGGGAAGTGTCCCGTACTGAGGACGAGAGTGAATACCTTTGCCAGTGCAGCGTGTATGTCTGGGGTACTGTATTTAATCATCTCTGACAGAATATCGTCTGTTCCTGCTGGCCTTTTTACCTTTCAGCAGGACAATTCTTTTCTGTATATCTTGCATGGTGATTGGTGAGTCCAGAGGGTTCTGGAAGTCCTTGATGGCTTCCTCCATGTCCCTTAGTTTTGTGGTTATCAGTTGCTGTCCCAGGGTTTGGTTTTCTTAAAGGATATTTTTGTAGAGGTCCCAGAAGTAGCTGAGCCAGATGCTACCATTTTAAATGTGGAGGGAGTTTTTTTTGCGCTTTGTGCCCATATTGTGTCAGGTCTCCCAGAATGAGTTGTCCTGGAGGGAGTCCTCGAGCTGCTGGAGTTTGTGGAGTAGTGCCTCCGTTTCTTCTCTCTCAGGTTGTGTTTATATCGCCTGTGTAGAACGTCATAGGCCTCCCTTCTGTCCTGTTGTTGGTGAGTCCAGAGGGTACTGGAAGTCCTTGATGGCCTCCTCCATGCCCCTCAGTTTTGCAGTTATCTGTTGCTGTTCCAGGGTTTGGTCTTCCTAAGGGATGTTTTTGTAGAGGTCCCAGAAGTAGCTGAGCCAGATGCTGCCATTTTGAATGTGGAGGGAGTTTTTCTTGGGCTTTGTGCCCATCTGGTGCCAGATCTCCCAGAATGAGTTGTCCTGGACGGAGTCCTTGAGCTGCTGGAGTTTGTGGGAGAGGTGCCTCTGCTTCTTCTATCTCAGGATGCGTTTATATCACCTGTGTAGAGCGTCATAGGCCTCCCTTGCATCCCTGTTGTTGGGGTCTCTGTGTTTTTGGTTGGAGGCCACCCTTAGGAAACGGCATAGAGCCTTGCAGTTTGTCTATCTATCCATTCTTGTATAACTGTTCTCTATAGGTGTTTGTATAAAAGAGCAATTTGGATTTGGAGGAAAATAGAGTTCCCTAAATATAAATGCTTTAATTAAACTGCCATAAAATATAACATATAAAAAGCTGTACATTATCCCATTTTTACACAGTGCTCAGGTCCCATCCATACATAATGTGGGACACCCTGTTATTTATGTTGTAATTAGATTCCTTCCTTTGAGTCTCAGCATTTATCACTTATCCACAGGATAAAGCTTATTTTACATGTACATGTCTGTGATGACAAGATGGTCAGCGTTTCATGAATGCAAGATGTCCATGAAATATCCATGTATGGTCCATGTGTCTGTTTCTTGCCCTCTGTGTGTCATTCATATTCCACAGACACTGCTAAGCTGAAAATTGGTTTCCAGCGCATCTCTTATCAACGATCTGTGATAACCACAGGTGGCATGTGTTTTGTGTCCATGGTTTTTACAGATGCAAAGACTATAATGTGCATTAGGGGTCTGTAATTATGAACAAAAATTCAAATAATTCATGCTTTTGTGGTATCGCCACAGACCCATGGTCAGTGGAAAACCACCAATGTTTGAATAGACAAAATAAAGTCAATGGGTATGTGTGCTGTCTGTGGAGACCAAGGGCAGCACATGTCTGTGGACGTGTGAAGGAGGCATGAGGCCTTATTCACATGTCAGTGTTTGCCAGTGTGAGCCAAAACCAGTTGTGGGTCAAATAGCATAGAGCCTGTGCAAATTTTTCCATTATATCTGATCTCTGCGTAGGTTCCACTCCTGAAAAAACGCTGACCAAACACTGAAGTGTGAAAAAAGTCTAAGTGATAAATGCAGGATGCTGGGGGAGAAGTTATCTGAAGGTATACCTAAAAATCCCCCATTTGAATGGAGCAGATGTGATCATATTAGTTCACCGCTTCATTCATTTCTGTTTGATTGATGGGCACTGGATCCTGTAGGAGTTTTGTGGGCTAATTCTATATCTGATCCATAACCTGTGGCTCTCAGGCTTACTACTAATTCCAGCATTTTAACAGCATATTGTCATTTATCTCTTACTTTTTAAGTCATATATTAAGCAATAAACTAATATTTAATGAAATTTCAGCATATGACTCACATTAAATCACATTGTGCTCTATGGTCTACAAATTTTCTTAATAATCCCGCAGCAGGTCGGGGAACAGGGCTTGTTGCGGTAATAACAAACTGCTATTTCAGGCTTTGTGCCTTGGGCAGATATTTTTATTGCTTGCACTGTTTCCGTTATTCATGAATTCTGCTAGTGACACAATCCTGTTATAAAGTTTGGCTTTCCAGACACCACAAATATCACCTGTGTGACCCTGCAATTCATAAAGTACCATAGGTACTATAGATGAGAAGGAAAATCATACCTGCACAACTTATTATGGTACGTCCACACGTTCAGGTTTTTTGCTGCAGTTTTTAAAGTCAAAATCAGCAATGAGAATATACAGGACATATACAACTTCTCCTCTTGTTTGAACCCACTTCTGGTTTTGGTTTCCAAAACTGTATAAAGAATCCTGAACGTGTGGCCACAACCTTAGGGCTCATACACATGACCGTATGTATTTTGCGGTCCGCAAAAAACAGACCTTCAAAAAATACGTATGATGTCCGTGTGCATTCCATATTTTGCGGAATGGAACAGCTGGCCCCTAATAGAACAGTCCTATCCTTGTCCATAATGCGGACAATAATGGGACATGTTCTATTCTTTTGCAGAATGGAAATACGGAAATACAGAAACGGAGACACCAGTGCTAACCACTGAGCCACCTTGCTATCTCAGGATACTATGCAGCTAGAGAAACTAAATATGTGCAAGTTATGTTATATGTGTTTATAAAATAAAAAAAATCCTAAAATGTGTGGATATACTTTTTAAATGTATTAATTTATTTTTTACAAAGCTCTGACAGGAATTTATTATTCAAGCTGCACCATTTTTGTGGGGTAGAAGAGACGCAAATTACTGTACACGCCATGTTTGTGATATCATTTCTGACCTTCACTCCTCTCTCTAATTGTGCCTCCTAATTACATTTTTAACTTCCATATTAATTACACGAGGGCCTTGGATGTGTGCGCTGACAGAGTGGTGTGGAGCATAAACTCCCCTGTTGTATTAGGACTCCTAATTACCCACCCAAGTGCAATGAAGTGAGCTGTCCATACACTGTCCAGCAGGTATGTTTATGGAGGTATGTTAGTGTAGCTGCACATTATGTTGGTGCCTGGTGATATTGTGTATATTAATTCTTTATTTTATTGTGACAGATGATAATGTCACCACATGGGTGGTGACTACGCTTACACCGTTACTAAGATAGGTCATTATTGGACTCCTGCTTGATAAAGACCCCTATGTGGGTCAAAACATTACATTTTCGCCATAGGACATTAAATAATCACTTCTCGGATATTGCACTTTTTATCTTTATACAGTTTCATTCATGTTTTTCTCCAGTAAAGTAGGTGATATGTGGCTATGTTTCAGTTATACTGGTTTATACCTATTTTGAGCCAAAAAGAGAAACAAACTCCAGCTTCCCAATAAAAACAATGGTCTTTATTAAACAAGCAATAAAAACTCCAATAGAAATAACACTTTTATCTACCCGTTTAGTCCCTAGCCAGTTTACTTCCAACCAGGGTATGAATGGAGTCACATGTGCCACTGCAGCCACTGCTGGGTTATGAGCCTCTTGGGAACATGACTCTTCTGAGGCAAGGCATTTGCTGCAGTGGCACATGTGACCCAATCCATACCCCGGCTGGAAGTAAACAGGACATTATCCGGGTAAACTGTTTTGGGCTGATGCATATGCAATGATCAGTAAACTTAAGTGTTTCTTTTCATTGCCTGACCATTGAGGAAAGATGAAGCTGCATTTACATGTAGCAATTATCCACTCTACGTGAGGATGAACAACCACTACTACTAGGGGCGTAGCTAAAGGCTTATGGGCCCTGGTGCAAAAGTTCAGCTTGGGCCCCCTTTCCCTCAGTGCTTTGGGGCCCTCATGCTGCCTGAGTCAAAAATTGAAACAGCAGCCCCCCCCCCCCCCGCAAAATTTTTTACCTAACCCCTTCCCTCCAGAGGTGTAACCTGACCAGCATGCACTTTCTATAATACTGGTGTCTTCTTATGTGGCACAAGGGTCTTTGGGCCTCCTCAGGCTCCTGGGCCCGGTAGCAACTGCTACCTCTGCACCCCCTATAGCTACGCCCCTGACTACTACGATCACTCGTTCCCGTGCAGATTCATTGTTTGCTAGCAGCAGATCCTTGTTTACACAGGACAATCTATTGTCGGCAAAGAATGATTTCATGGTCCACATAAAAAATGTCAGCACCAACAAGCAAGTGTTTGGCTAAGTTGTCAGGTGGTCGCTGGCACATTTAGATGGAGCAGTTATCAGCAATGATTATTTGTATGAATGTTCATCCCTGATAATTTTCCCAATCCTGGTCCCGTGCAATAGGACCTTTAGTGACTGACAGATACGAGAAAATGGATTCTAACAGGTTCTAAGAATTCCTAAAGAACAAAATGGACATCTGCGACTTTAAGCATTGCTATTGCATATTCTTGGTGAAGTAGACTGCATATGAAATATTGGTCATAAATAATGAAAACACTTGTTTAAGGTGAAAGGATGAAGGTTTTATGCTAATTGTTAATAAGACATAAAATCATGACTTTTAATAGCCAACACATTATCGCAACGTTGTTTTTAATGGAGGGAATGTTAATTATCTAGCGGTAGAATCTTAAAGTAATTGATATGCAGTCACATAATTCTGAAGATAATTGCGATTCAGTCTGATTAATATCATTTGCTGTTTATTAAGCAGTTCAGTGAAGCTGTTGATGTTGACTTTTACATGACATTTTATATAATAGTGAGAAGGGAATTGCAGTTCACAGCAAAAAACTGTAAAAGTAGTGGCCCGATAGAGACTGCAAGAACATGGATTTTGAGGTGGACAATTACTTTAAGGTACTTTCAAGGTTATTTTTTCACCATAAGGAAAGGTGGCAGCAGTCCTGTCATAGAGGGACTAGAAAATAAGTAAGCATAGGTTCACATCAGCATTTAGTTTTCTGTTCCGATCAGTTGGAAAAGTCCTTATGATGGATCAGAGAACGGAAAACTAAATGGTGATGTGAACCTAGCCTGCCTGGTTTGACTTGGGTTAGTCCTAAGGGAGTTATTCTGGCAATCCCTTGGTTTTTACCCTATACAGGAAACTGGCTGACTGGCTTTTGCTGCAGAGGACCCATTAGGCTGTACTGGTTGATTATGGGTTAAATTAATACATGCCAAAACTCAAATGCTTTATGATAAGAGGACGTCCTTTCTTTTTAAAATAAAGTACAATACAGACCAAAAGTTTGGACACACCTTCTCATTCAAAGAGTTCTCTGTATTTTCATGACTATGAAAATTGTAGATTCACACTGAAGGCATCAAAACTATGAAGTAACACATGTGGAATTATATATTTAACAAAAAAGTGTGAAACAACTGAAAATATGTCTTATATTCTAGGTTCTTCAAAGTAGCCACCTTTTGCTTTGATTACTGCTTTGCACACTCTTGGCATTCTCTTGATGAGCTTCAAGAGGTAGTCACCTGAAATGGTATTCCAATAGTCTTGAAGGAGTTCCCAGAGATGCTTAGCACTTGTTGGCCCTTTTGCCTTCACTCTGCGGTCCAGCTCACCCCAAACCATCTCGATTGGTTTCAGGTCTGGTGACTGTGGAGGCCAGGTCATCTGGCGTAGCACCCCATCACTCTCCTTCTTGGTCAAATAGCCCTTACACAGCCTGGAGGTGTGTTTGGGGTCTTTGTCCTGTTGATAAATAAATGATGGTCCAACTAAACGCAAACCGGATGGAATAGCATGCCGCTGCAAGATGCTGTGGTAGCCATGCTGGTTCAGTATGCCTTCAATTTTGAATAAATCCCCAACAGTGTCACCAGCAAAGCACCCCCACACCATCACACCTCCTCCTCCATGCTTCACGGTGGGAACCAGGCATGTAGAGTCCATCCGTTCACCTTTTCTGTGTCGCACAAAGACACAGTGGTTGGAACCAAAGATCTCAAATTTGGACTCATCAGACCAAAGCACAGATTTCCACTGGTCTAATGTCCATTCCATGTGTTCTTTAGCCCAAACAAGTCTCTTCTGCTTGTTGTCTGTCCTTAGCAGTGGTTTCCTAGCAGCTATTTTACCATGAAGGGCTGCTGCACACAGTCTCCTCTTAACAGTTGTAGAGATGTGTCTGCTGCTAGAACTCTGTGTGGCATTGACCTGGTCTCTAATCTGAGCTGCTGTTAACCTGCGATTTCTGAGGCTGGTGACTCAGATGAACTTATCCTCCGCAGCAGAGGTGACTCTTGGTCTTCCTTTCCTGGGGCGGTCCTCATTCTTTGTAGCGCTTGATGGTTTTTGCCACTGCACTTGGGGACACTTTCAAAGTTTTCCCAATTTTTTCTGACTATTAAAAAAAAGAATAATATCCTACAGTGCAGTTTAAAAAAAAAAAAAAAAAGAGGTGGTTTGTTACCACCAGCAACCTTGCATTTAACCCATAGCCATGTATGCCCCTGTCACTTTAAAGGAAATGTGACAGCAAAAACATGATTATGGAGTCTGCTAGAGATGAGTGAATCTATTAGCCGCTTTGTAGATTCGTATCGAATCTTCCATTTTTCCTGCTCCGAACTGAATCCGGATTTTGTAAGATTTGCTTTGTATTATTCGTAAATGTTCTTTAAATTTTGAATGCTAACGCTACGTATGTATTCTTCTTGCCCCCTCCCCTGGCTCCCCGAAGCGGGAAAATGACGATACGCCCCCTCAAGAGTGGGAAAGTGAAGATACTGTGGAGGACTGGGTCATCCAAGTACTGGACCATCCAAGGTCAGGAGACCCTACACTGGAGCGGCGAAAGGGAACCGTCCTGTGATTTTCGGTGGAGCGAGGCTCTGGCTTCCTGGCGGATGACGAGGATGGCAAGGAGTACATCGTGGGCCGCAAGTCAGTGAAACGGCCGTACCTGCCCCAACCTCGTCACAGCCTGTACGTGGGGGATCAGGTGTAATGCACCTCCATGGCATCCCTGAAAGGCCCCTTTGCTACCGGGGTTACCCTACTACCTAACCCCTGGTCCCAACATCACCACCTGAAGTTTGACCAGAGGAACCACCAGGCGAAGTACCGGTGCGCTGCCATCAGGAGTCACCAGATGGCACCCTCCGTTTCAGGGAAAAGCCACAGCCGGAGCCTCTGATCCCTGGACTGCCACCACCACCACCATCCTGTCAGCTGGGTCAGCTGACAACTTCATCGTTTACGTTCCGGTCTATGGTGATCCACCAGTTACCAACTACCGTGGAAGATGAAGCCAGCAGCAGCCAGAGGACCTGGGGCTTCTTCCCTGGGTGCAACCTTGCCTCAACCACTGCAGCCAGAAGTCCTTACCCCTGCAGGAGAATCCGGAAAAATAAAGACACAATTGGCTGCAGCGCTCACCAGCGTGACCACCACCCGGACCCAGTCAAGTCCGACTTCTGGAAGAAGAGGGCAGTGGAGTTCCACCACGGCAGCGAGCGTGGCCTACAGGAGGCAGGAGTGTCCTCTGATTTCATTCAGCAGTAGCTCAAGCAAGAAGGACTTCAGGTCCCTCATCTGAGGAACCCTACTGCTGGCTGATTTAAAGGACACTTCAGGAGGACCTATGGGAGCAACACCATGGACTACACCTGACGGGTGAGAGCTAGTTGGCACTTTTTTGTTTAGTTTGTATTGCCGTTGTTTGACTCTCACCCAGATGGACATAGCTTGTCAGGACTCCCCCCCATTCTGCAGAAAATTCCCATTTGCGCCTAAGCGCCATTTTCCTTTTTCCCCCCTTCTCAGGTTATTTGGGAGTCCCTTTTGCAAAGAGGGTTCTCTATTTGCTGCTATTTTATATTATCCATGTGGATTACATGTTACCTGTTTGGATTACAAAATTACCTCACGTAGTATACAATTGAATTTTGGACTGTGTTCCAGTGTTTTATCATGCCAAGCAGCCACGACTAGAGGAGAGACTCAAATGTATATCTGAGCCTTTTATGCTTGCAAATGTGAAATTGCACTAAAATGTTTGCATAATGTCTTTTAGCAATAATGTTTTTACAGGTTCAGCAATGTTCAAGCACTTTAGCCCATTGTGTGTATTCATTTTCAGGTACTGCAATGTGTCCTATTAATGCACTCATTGTATGGTGTTTTTTTATGAGTTATGTACTTAGCCAGATAGCTAGCACCTTACTTTTCTACCTCATATGGACTGCATCTAAAGACTGTATGCCGCGGCCTAGCCTCATGCGTATGAAACAATCGCGAGTCAATAACACGCTAAGGATTCGTACTTACTTTGTACGTTAGTGCTTATGTATTACGTACTTTTAACAAAGCAGACTGTATGTTTGTAATTTGTGTAGGAATGTTCGCAAAACAAAATTTGTATTAAGAACGAATCTTGTCAGAAATTCGTCCATTATTCGCTGAAGCGAATTTTGAATGATTCGCTCATCTCTAGAGGCTGCCATTCTGCTGTTCTTAAAGAGGACCTTTCACCTCTCCTGACATGCCTATTTTAATAGCTTCATGCATTCCCCATGTAATACTAATTCTGGAACATCTATTCTTATGGCTCTATGTTGTGTCATTCCTTTATTAATTCAACTAGAAGTTATGAATGAATTACTAGCAGTCTGCAGTAAGGGTACAGAGGGGTGGTAATCAGTTGGGGTGTATCCCTGCACAGTCTGACAATGGCAGCACTGATTGGATAGAGTCAGACTGTGCAGGGAGACCCCCCCCCTCCCAACTAGTTATCACCCCTCTGTACCCTTCCGTGAGGAACAGAAGAATAGCATAGGGGGCCCGTGTCCAGCAAAGAAACAACGCTGCTGCATCAGCCACATTGTCAGTGTTAATGTCCTTTATACTTCACCTCATAAGGCTGGGTTTACAGAGGGCATTAGTTGCATTTTTACACACTTTTGTGTACGCCTTTGAGCCATTGGAAAAACCATATCAGAAAAATGGCATGCATGTTTACCACAGAATTACCAGCTGATGAGTTTTCAACAAATGGAACACAATAGTAAAAATGCATGCGGTTTTTCCAATGGCTCAAAAATGCATCACAAATGCCCTGAGTAAACCCAGCCATAGGTCTTAGGCTTCGTGCACACGGCCATTGCCTGTAATGTGGCCCGCAAACAGCTGGTCCGCAACATGCAGGCATCGGCCGTGTGCTCACCGCATCCTGGAGCTTCCACTATGGAGTGCTTCCATGGGGTTTGTCTCACTGCCTACGCACCGCAAAAAAAAAAGAAGTAGAAAAAGTTGAATGGGTCTGGATCTATCGCAGCAGCTGCACAGATAGTGCCTGTGCATTGGGGACCGCAAATTGCGCCCCCCAATGCACAGAACAGCCGAACAACGGCCATGTGCATGAGCCCTTATTCACACAGTCAGTGATTTCCATCAGTGATTGTGAGCAAAAACCAGATGTGGGTCAAAACCACAGAACAGGTGCAAATCTTTTTTTCCCTTATACCTTATCTCTGTGTAGGCTCCGCTTTTTTGGCACAATCACTGATGGAAATTACTGACCAAACACTGACTGTGTGAATAAAGCCTTATGAATGATACGATATCTAATATTCCACTAAAATGTGCCATTTTTCTGCTGTTTGAATCCTTTAAATTCAGTTACTATTAAAGGCTTGATGATTGATTTAATTGTGATGGTGTAAAAGAGAGAGGAGTTATGGGGAAGGTTAAAAGGTGACTATATTGTCATGAATGACTGCACAGGCTAATCACTAGCATCAAGATTATTAAAAGCATTATTAAACTATAATTTAAATCTTGATTTACCAGCTAACCATCTGCTACCCACAGGCAATTTCCACAGCATCAAAGTTGAAACTAGTAGAAAATTAAATCATCATTAGAGGATCCTACCACCATAAAGACGGCACAGTGCAGATTTTCTTATCAATAGACTACTTACACTAATTTCCAAGGCAACATTTTTAATTTAGGGATTTTTAACAGTACATCAAATTCATTTGAAAGTAATAATTTTCTTTTGGCTCGAACATTTCATTTAAGATATTTGGAAAAAATACATTCAGTTCCCTAGTAATTTGGAATAGTAATTTGGAAGCCTTCGTGCTGTTATTTCTTAAAATGCCAATTTAACCTTTATTTTTTTATATTGTTTTTATTGCTGTACTTTTTAAATGCACTGGAAAGTTAATACATGTATTCATCATATATAGAAGGGCATATTTATTGGCATATTTATTTGTGACCGCTAAGTCGCTATCATAGAGATATTTCTACTAAACAATCTGCTGCTGCCATTAGACTTTCAGCACACAAATAAGCCTTTGAGTTTAATTTATGCCCCCCGTAAGGCCTAGGAAAAAACAACATAATTATTTTACATTTTCTGCGAATGATTTATATGAGGAATGTGTGAATCCACGGCCAGGGAAACTACATCAATAAAATGGTAAAGATGGCTGTCAAAGAAATTGACCTCAATAGTCACCGAAATGCAAAGTGAATCTGACAAGTTATCCCTGGAGGGGCTGCAAAGAGCCATAAGAAAAGTTTGTTTGCATGAGGTTAAGGAGGTAACTGGAGATTTCCTGTAACTGAGCTCTAATTTAGCACATGAAAGAAGTCTAATTGAGTGTTTAATATCATGCATTTAATGTGTTTCCAATTTTCTGCAATAATAACACTTGACATGCTTTTTCACTTGGTATTTTTTTATTGTTCTCAAGAGAGAAAGTTAACTAGAAAAGTTATGTAGTGGTAGATTTACCAAGCTGTGAAAACAATCATGATGGAGAGCTGTCACATGTATTATTCAATTCAATATATTATTCGATTTTTTTTCCACATGGTTTTTCAGTAGCCAAAATTGTAAAGCGCTACATAACATTAACTAGTGGGAGAATTAGAGATGCAGGGACCCTCATGAAAATTATGATACAGCCTCTGACCTTGGTCATCATATTAATATCACAATAACCCTAAATGGTCACTGTTTTTTATAAAAATGCATAAATTAATAGTGCATGTGAATGTAAGATACTTTGTAATATATTATCAGAGACAAAATGTATTTTTCTCCAGTTATCAGCTCTTTTCTCAGCTGCTTTTCTCAAATTGCGTTCTCTCTGAATTCTGTGATAAATCAGTTTTGTTAATAATAAAGACTGTCTGCCTGCTCACTGAAGGATCAGATTACATCATCCCACAGTAGTCTATGAGAAGGCAAAGGGAGAGAAGCAGTGAGCCACAGATTGAGACAGAGAGCACACATAACACAGGCATGATTCAGCTGCTAATAGTGTTATATCTCACTCCATGTGGTTTATTCATATCGGTACTTCTCTATAATGTCCCTCATGGGTCTGCTCAGCGATTCTGGTAGCCTGAGAGAGTTAGGGAGCAGAATCTGCTGTCTCCATGTGTACTCTCTAGGCAGACATACCAGGTTTGGAGCAGAACAGTCAAAGCTATAACTCGGGTGAGTATAGGCCACAAAAGGTTACTGTAAAATCCACAAAGAAAATGAAGCAGCACTCCAAAAGAAAGTTCTCAGGAATGGTCCAGTGATTTATTACATAAAGGAACAGCAGAGTTTAAATATATTTATAGAAATATTTTCAAGCACTGAATAAGAATATGGCCACACAGTCACATTTCCTGATGCAGTTCTGGAAGCCAAAATCAGAAATGGATCAGAACAGGAAAGTTTAAAGGACAGGAGCAACTTTTCCCCCTTTTTTTAATTCACTTCTAGTTTAGGCTCCCAAAACTGCACCGGGAACTCTGCCCATGTGGCCGTACCGTCAAGTATACAAGCATATTTCATGTGTTATAATCAATCAATTCCAAAATTCATGAAGAAATAAAACTGCATAAAAGTGCCATATACAAGTCATAGGCTTGTGTCACACAAAAGTATTATTTCAAGTCAAAATGTTACATGGAAGTGTATTGCATTTCTTGAGGTGCATTTTTTGGAGCAATTGTGTATTTTAAACATCGTGGCATGCCCTTGGTATAGTGTTTTCCCCCTCATTATTTGTCATGTTTGTCCTATTGCTTTTTTTTGCTGTAGATTAAAAATAAAAAAAACACGTGCCATATGAGTTCCATTTTTAGTGGTGTTTTTTTTTCAAAATGACCATGCGATGTAAAGTGGAACAGCAAATGTTAACTATAACTATAGTTAATGGCAGCAAAACTATTAAATATTTTTTTCTCCACTGTATTCACTGAGGAAAATAAACAGTCAGATGAAATGCAGAATATAAAAGTAAATTCCCCATTAAAAGTGCCCTGTCTGACCCAGGAAGAAGTACAGAGACATCTTAAAAAGATTAAAATAGACAAATCGCCAGGACCGGATGGCATACACCCCCGTATCCTAAGAGAATTAAGTAATGTCATAGCCAGACCCTTATTTATGATATTTAAGGACTCTATACTGACAGGGAGTGTTCCACAGGATTGGCACATAGCAAATGTGGTGCCAATATTCAAAAAGGGTCCAAAAACAGAGCCTGGGAACTATAGGCCGGTAAGTTTAACATCTGTCGTGGGTAAACTGTTTGAAGGTTTTCTAAGAGATGCTATATTTGAGTTCCTCAATGAAAATAAGCAAATAACTCCATATCAGCATGGCTTAATGAGGGATCGGTCATGTCAAACTAATTTAATCAGTTTCTATGAGGAGGTAAGTTCTAGAGTGGACCGTGGAGAATTAATGGATGTCGTATATCTGGACTTCTCCAAAGCATATGACACTGTACCACATAAAAGGTTAGTATATAAAATGAGAATGCTTGGCCTGGGAGAAAATGTCTGTATGTGGGTAAGTAACTGGCTCAGTGATAGAAAACAGAGGGTGGTTATTAACGGCACATACTCAGATTGGGTCACTGTCACTGGTGGGGTACCACAGGGGTCAGTATTGGGCCCTATTATCTTCAATATATTTATTAATGATCTTGTAGAAGGCTTTCACAGTAAAATATCAATTTTTGCAGATGACACTAAACTATGTAAAGTAATTAACAAAGAAGTGGACAGTACACTGCTACAGATGGACCTAGATAGATTGGAGGCTTGGGCAGAGAAGTGGCAGATGAGGTTTAACACAGACAAAGGTTATGCATATGGGAAGGAATAATGCAAGTCACCAGTACATACTAAATGGTAAAACACTGGGTAGCACTGACTTGGAAAAGGACCTAGGAATTTTAGTGAACAACAAACTAAGCTGTAGAAACTAGTGTCAGACAGCTGCTGCCAAGGCCAATAAAATAATGGGTTGCATCAAAAGAGGCATAGATGCCCGTGATGAGAACATAGTCCTGCCACTCTACAAATCACTAGTCAGACCACACATGGAGTACTGTGTACAGTTCTGGGCTCCTGTGAACAAGGCAGACATAGCAGAGCTGGAAAGGGTTCAGAGGAGGGCAACTAAAGTCATAACTGGAATGGGTGGACTACAGTACCCAGAAAGATTATCAAAATTAGGGTTATTCACTTTAGAAAAAAGACGACTGAGGGGAGATCTAATAACAATGTATAAATATATCAGGGGTCAGTACAGAGATCTCTCCCATGATCTATTTATCCCAAGGACTGTGACTGTGACGAGGGGACATCCTCTGTGCCTGGAGGAAAGAAGGTTTGTCCACAAACATAGAAGAGGATTCTTTATGGTAAGAGCAGTCAGACTATGGAACTCTCTGCCTGAGGAGGTGGTGATGGTGAGTTCACTAAAAGAGTTTAAAAGGGGTCTGGGTGTATTTCTGGAGTGTAATAATATTACAGGTTATAGTTACTAGAGATGGGTTGTTGATCCAGGGAGTAATTCTGATTGCCTCATTGGGGTCGGGAAGGAATTTTTTCCCCTAAAGTGAGGAAAATTGGCTTCTACCTCACAGGGGTTTTTTGCCTTCCTCTGGATCAACTTGTAGGAAAACAGGCCGAACTGGATGGACAGATGTCTTTTTTCGGCCTTATAAACTATGTTACTATGTTACAAAGCTACTGGCTGAAAAAACTGGCAGAAAACTGTTGGGCAAGATGACCAGACATTTCATCAATCAACTACTGATTTAGAAAGTCAGTAATATACATGTATACAGTAGTGTATGTAATAGTAATTTCTTATAGTGTGGCCCATAGTAAATGGCATGCCTTATGTTTGCTGTTAGACGCATGTTATTTTATGAGGTAGGAAAAAGCGGTGAAAAATGATAATTACACTCACCGGTAATTTGATTTTCCAGAAGTCCATGACAGCACCAGGAGAGAGGGTAGGCCTCCCAGGACAGGAAACCCACAGATATAAAAAAGGAGGAGCCTCTCCTATCCTCAGTGGTTTTTCAGAGAAAGAGAAGCCCGCCGAACCTTCATCATCCAGACTACCATTATCGATCCGATCGCCGGATGAACCTTGCTTCCTGCTTATGTTTAATGGCTTTAATTTTATTTCCTTCTCTCTCTCTTTCTTTCTTTTTTTTTTTGATGCACACCCGTGAACAACCAAGACCATCACCAATATCAACCGAAAGAAGGGTGGGAATAATAGGTGCTGTCATGGACTTCTGGAAAATCAAATTACCGGTGAGTGTAATTATCATTTTTCCCATCGTCCATGACAGCACCAGGAGAGATCACAGAGAGTGACTAGGGTGGGACCACTGCCTGGAGAACCTTACGACCAAAAGACAAGTCAGAAACAGAGGAAAGATCAAGTCTATAGTGCCTATAAAAGGTGTGAGCAGAAGACCAGGATGCTGCTTTGCAAATATCCAATATGGATGCTTCTGCCTTCTCCGCCCAAGAAGTAGCCATCGCTCTAGTCGAGTGAGCCGACCATCCTAAGGGAACCGGTTCCTGTAGGGAGACATAAGCTAAACAGATAGCCTGCCTTATCCACCTAGCTATAGTACATTTGCTGGCCGATTTCCCCTTATTTGCCCCTGTGAACTGAACAAACAAGGAAGAGGACTTCCGCCATCCCTTAGTGGCCTCGAGATAGGCTAACACTGCCCTTCTAACATCCAAGCAATTAAATTCTACCTCCCTAGGGTCCTTGAGATTATCACAGAAGGATGGAAGAACTACCTCTTGAGATTTATGAAAATCTGTCACCACCTTAGGGAGAAAGGCTGGGTCCGGTCGAAAAGAAATTCTATCATCCTGAATACGCATGTATGGAGGGTTGATGGACAGAGCCTGTATCTCACCTACCCTATGGGCGGAGGTAATGGCTACCAGGAATACACATTTCAAGGTTAGATTCTTAATAGAAATCTCCGATAACAGCTCAAAGGGGGGGTGAACAAACGCCCTGAGAACCAGACCCAAATCCCAGGCAGGCACCCTGGGAACTGACACTGGTTTACGCCTGTAGACAGCTCTGCAGAATCTGGCAATCAGGGGGTGAGACGCCAAGCTTGTGTCAAATAGCACGCTAAGTGCCAAAATCTGAACCTTCAGAGTGCTAAGTGCCAAACCCCTATCCAAACCTTTCTGAAGGAAATTTAAAATATCCGGAATACAGAGAGGAATGGAAGGATTAACGGGAACCCCTAGAAACCTGAAGACTGACCAAACTCTAGCATAAATGTCCCTAGTCACTTTCTTCCTACTGCCCAGAAGGGTAGAGACTACCCGCTCAGATAATCCCTTCTGAATTAGAAGAGACCTTTCAAAAGCCAGGCCGTCAAGTGTAATCCCTGTACCTGAGGATGGTTCACCGGACCCTGATATAAAAGATCCGAAACTTCCGGAAGAATCCATGGGTCCCTGACCGACAGGAGTCTCAACCAGGTGAACCATGCTCGACATGGCCAGAACGGGGCTATCAGAATCACCAAGGCCCTGTCCTCTCTTATCTTTTTCAACACCCTGGGGACCAACTGCAGAGGAGGAAAAGCGTATAGGAGACCCCTGTTCCAAGGCTGAAGAAACGCGTCTACAGCAGTGGGATGTTCCCCCGGACATAGGGAAAAGAACTTCCTTACTTTCCTGTTGGACCTTGTGGCAAATAAATCTATTTCTGGCAGTCCCCAGAGATCTATTATCTTGGAAAAAATAGTCTGATTCAGACACCATTCCTTCTGGTCTAGCTTGTGTCGACTTAAAAAATCCGCCTTCCAATTGTCTACCCCCTTGATATGGATGGCCGATAGGGACAATATCTTCCCTTCTAAGATGGAGAAGATCTGATTGGCAATATCCTGCAATTCCCTGGACCTGGTACCTCCCTGATGATTTAGATAGGCTACCACTGAAACATTGTCCGAAAACACCTTTAAATGCCGATCTCGCAGAGAGGGCGCAATCTGCTGTAGGGCTCTCAAGACTGCCGCTAGTTCTTTCATGTTTGAAGAAGTCCCCAAGTCTGAGCTGTCCCAGGGCCCCTGAAAAAACCTGTCTTGAACATGAGCTCCCCATCCATAAGGGCTGGCATCGGTGGTCACGACCAAGGGATCTACCTCCCTCCATGGAACTCCCTGATCTAAATTCCTCCTGTCCAACCACCAACCCAGAGCCCTGCGGGTGTCTCTGGAAATGAGGATCTTGGAGTCTAACTGATTCAGATCCCCCTTCCAGGATTGAAGAATCTCCCATTGAAGACTTCTGGAATGAGCCTGAGCCCATAATACCGCAGGGATGCAGGATGTTAAGGTACCCAGTACGGACATAGCCTTCCTGACTGGGACTAAGGGATGCCGTACCAGATTCTGGACAACTGACCTGACTTTGTCGATCTTGTCCAGAGGCAGAAGAGACTTCTGGGACCTTGAACTCAACAGAATGCCCAAGAATCTCTGCGTCTGTAAGGGAATCAACCTGGACTTCTCTTTGTTCAAGATCCATCCTAATGAGTCCAGGATCTGTATAACCTGATTCACCTGAGAAAGACAAACCTGTTCTGATGAGGCCACTATTAAAAAATCGTCCAGGTACGGAATAAGTAAAATGTCCCTTTCCCTGATGTGAGCCGCCATTTCCGCTATCAACTTGGTGAAAATGCGGGGAGCCATTGAAATCCCAAAAGGAAGTACCTTGAACTGGAAATGCCTCACCTTTCCTCTCATCCGAAGAGCAACTCTGAGGAATTTCTGATGATCTTGATGAATCGGCAGATGATAATACGCATCCTTTATGTCCAACACGACCATGTAACAGTCCCTGTACAAAAGGTCTACCACCGATCTCAAGGTCTCCATCTTGAATTTCCGGTATCTTAAATATCTGTTTAGATTCTTTAAGTTTATGATCGTCCTGAACTCCCCATTGGGCTTCTTTACTAAAAAAAGATTTGAGTAGAACCCCGATTCCTCTTCTCCTGGTGGACGGGGATTAAAGCACCTTTCTCTAACAGGGATCTTACTTCTCTTTCTAATACTTTCTGTTTCCCTACTCCTATTTCGGAGACAAAAAACCTTTCTGGAGGAGAATGGGAAAATTCTAGCCTGAAACCATCTCTTAAAGAATCTAATATCCACAGACTGTTGGATATTAGGGCCCAGGAAGGGAGGAAGTTTGTTAACCTTCCCCCCACCCTGGCGTCATTGCGAATCCTTCCTAGGTCCGGGGTTCTGCCCCTTAAATAAGAACCCCCTAGGTTTGGACGAGGAGAATTTCCATTTATTATTCTTTTTACTGGGGCTTTTATCTCTCCCGGAAAACTTTCTGTTCTGACGAAAGGAATTAAACTGTCTACGATAGTTAGTAGGGAACCCTTTCTTCCTATCGCCTGCCTTTTCCAAAATATCATCCAAAGCCGATCCAAACAAAAAAAAACCCTCACAAGGGACATTACAAAGTCGGGTTTTAGAAGCCACATCTCCCGACCAACTCTTTAACCAAAGGGCCCTGCGGGCTGAATTAGCTAAAGAAGCGGATCTGGCCGATAGTCTAACAGCGTCAACAGAAGCATCTGCCAAAAAAATCGGCGGCTTTGGCTAAGGCAGGTATATTCTCTAGCAATTGTTCCCTAGGTACTGTTTCCTTGATCTGGGACTCAAATTGCTTAATCCATAATATAAGGGCCCGGGCAGTGCAGGTGGCGGCAATATTGGGCTTAAAGGATGCACCAACAGATTCCCATGTGCGTCTAAGGAAGCTATCTGCCTTCCTGTCCATTACATCTTTCAGCTGACCTAAGTCATCGAACGGAAGGGAAGTTTTGCGGGAAACTTTGGCAATAGGAACGTCAATTTTAGGAGCATGATCCCAAAATTGACAGTCCGCTACCTCAAAGGGGTATTTCCGCTTAACTGAAGAGTGAATGAAACTACGCTTGTCAGGGTTTCTCCATTCATCAGAAATGAGAGCGGAGACATTTTTATGAAGAAAAAAGGAGCGCTTCTTCCTTCCCTCCAAACCTTCAAACATGGCATCCTGTACAGAAAGGGTCTCTTTTGGATCCTCAATGTTCATTGTGGCTCTGATGGCTTTTAGAAGTTGATCAGTATCCTGAATAGGAAAAAAGGGCTTTCCGCCTCTTTCCTCATCCGAAGAAGAGTCCGTATCCAACTCGCCACTCTCTAAGGGAATTCCCTCTTCTTCAGAAGAAGAAATATCCGAACACACTAAAGGGGACCTACCCCGGGACCTATTCTGGGATCTTTTTGATTTTAGGGCATTCCCGACTTCCTCCCTAATTAACTTCTTCATGCACCTCATCATTGATGGGGATTCCTCCGAAATGGTGTTTTCAATACACTGACGGCAAAGAGATTTAGGATAAGTAGTTGACAATTTCACTTTTCATAATCCACATTCTTTATGTTTTGTTTTTGAGGACGCCTTTTTAGGTTTATCCTGAAAAACAATATACTGCCATAAGAAACTGAAGATCAGTATATATAGCTGTACATACCCTTCCAGTTATACCATAGGAGCCGGGGTAGACGGATCCTTCTGGTCACTTGGATTCTCCATGACCCTTGAAACGCCTGGATTCGGCCCTTCCCGACAAGAATCCTGGTTTCTCCTGGCTTACTAATCCACACGTCTGCCACCTCCTGTGGCTCCCTGTTTATGAAGATCTCTTCAGCCCAAGCGTACCATCTTCCGGAGAAAGCGCGCTTCCTGCGCAGACTCCGCCCCCTAGTGCGTCACTCGCTGCGCGCCTTCACAGGGGATGCGCGCATGCGCGCCGTAAGCCGCCACTCGCGCTCCAGCCGGAGCGCACACCGAACGGGGAACGCCGTCCATCCGGATATCCTGTTCACAGGTACCATGTGGGGGACGCCACGGGTGGGCCAGGGATCTTCTGGATGTGTGGAGCGGGGAACTACTCAACCCACACCCCAGCCAGCAACACGGTGCCGGAGAGAAACTACTCTCCATCCTGACACACCATACCTGTAGGTGAACTGCTTCCTAGGACAGGAAACCACTGAGGATAGGAGAGGCTCCTCCTTTTTTATATCTGTGGGTTTCCTGTCCTGGGAGGCGGACCCTCTCTCTTGGTGCTGTCATGGACGATGGGAAAATATATTTTTGGTGAAAGGATATAATATAGTTCTTTAAATGCCACATTATAGTTACCTAATGTATGTGTGACAATGTCAATTTTTTGAGCAAACATTTATGTAGATTGAAATGGTTTTGTCTACTATCATTCTCTTGCATTTACATGATTATACTTCCCCTATGTCTTTCTTGTACATTTACATAAAAGATTTATCATGAGGATACACTATATTTGTGGTGTGAAAAAGACACAAATTATGCGTTTTCGACTTTTTTTAATGGCAGTCGTGCAGAATTTTTTTGCCAAGTGGCATTTCCCTGCCGGTCTCGCCACTTTCCTAAAATGGGGGAGTGGTGAGGAGGGGGCAGGGTTGGTGGCGAAGGAGAACACTGAATTCAGCTGAAGCGCTTGGACTTCCAGATTTTGGGCTAAATATATGACAAGGCCTATTCCTTGTCATAAATTAGTCACAGCATCTTGCAGCATGCTTGGGTATCATAGCCTGGCATAGGCCACCGGGCGCTGTGTATTTCTGTGTATTGCACATGGAGGCAGTCGCTTACAGTTATGCTGATGTCTCAGTGTGTGTACGAATGTATTTTCATCCTAACGTTATGAATTGTTGAATGCAAAGACTAATTACTTTCATCCATACCATACTAAATGTAACCATCTGTGCCCTAATAGATTTTTGTCCACAAGCATTCATCACTTATCCCTACATTCTCGTCTGCACATTGAAATCCAGAAGAGGAAAATCCTGCTGGAATTCACCATAAGACCTTATTCACATGTCAATTATTTCCATCAGTGATTTGAGCCAAACCAGGATTGAAGCCTCCACAGTCATGAGGTATAAGGGAAAGATCTGCACCTGTTTTGTGTTTAGAGCTGGACCTGCTTTTGGCTCACAATCACTGATGGAAATAACAGACCGAACACTGACTGTGTGAATAAGGTATAACTGGCATGGCCAAATAATGCTGCAAACCACCACATCACCTTGACTACCATGGGATCCATTGGTGATCTGGCCGCTTGACAAGACAGATGTCAGCTTTTGGCTGGACAAAAAGTGTACTCAATAGGGATCCAGTTGGCATCCATGGGATGATCTGGCTATGCATAATACAGAGAAATCCGGCAGGCTGTTGCTCCGCTGGAAGAGTCTGCCGGATTTCACAAGGTGAATGTGAATGTATGGTTTACTATTCATAGCTGTTTTATTCTGCTATTTAATGCAGGCCATTCACTTGAGATATCTGTTAGCCAACAGCTGTCTCCTGATTCCTTCATCAATATGCACACTTGGATTTTCCAAGCATTGCAAGAGAGCCTTCTAGCAAGCAACACTCCACTTAAAACTCTGGAGGTGCACTTTAAATAAGTCTGTCCATAACTAATGAATCAGTAAATAGTATATAAAGGAGCTAATGGAGGGTTTACACAGGCGAAGGAGCAGCCGATTATTGGGAAGGAAGTAGAGATGAGCGAGCATGCTCGGCCGAGCGTACTCGGGAGCAATTTTCGAGTAGTAGCGTACGCATTTTATAATCTGTACGCTAATGCATACGCATCTTATAATCTGTATACTAATGCGTACAAATTACAAGATGTGTAGGCATTAGCGTACAGATTAGAAGATGCGTGCGCTACTACTCGAAAATTGCTCCCGAGTACGCTCGGCCGAGCATGCTCGCTCATCTCTAGAAGGAAGCGACAACCGGCTGCTCATTAAGTGGAAGTGGTGCTGCATTTACATGCAGTGATCACCTCCATAGTATGAGGATGAGCGATTACTATTGCAATTGCTTGTCCTCATACAGCTGCTTTGTTTCTGGGCAGCAGGGTGCTCTTTAAGTGGCACAATCTGCTGCCCGGAAACGATAACTTATGTGCCTGCACATACGACTGTTTAACTTGATAAATGAGTGTTTCGCACATTCATCAGGTCATCGGCTGCACCAGGAACAAACTTTCGTCCCCAATAATCTGCCCGACTATCAGGCCGTGTAAACCTGCCATTAGTTTGTGAGGTATGCTGGAGTCAGTATAATGTAAGTAACCCTTTAAAGCGAATCTGCCACCCCGATTTTGGACTATTATCTATATTAGTTCAATCATAGTACTACATAGTCATGAAAATATAGAAAACCCTTTGAATGAGAAGGTGTGTCCAAACTTTTGGTCTGTACCATATATATATATATATATATATATATATATATATATATATATACACTCACCCGGCCACTTTATTAGGTACACCATGCTAGTAACGGGTTGGACCCCCTTTTGCCTTCAGAACTGCCTCAATTCTTCGTGGCATAGATTCAACAAGGTGCTGGAAGCATTCCTCAGAGATTTTGGTCCATATTGACATGATGGCATCACACAGTTGCCGCAGATTTGTCGGCTGCACATCCATGATGCGAATCTCCCGTTCCACCACATCCCAAAGATGCTCTATTGGATTGAGATCTGGTGACTGTGGAGGCCATTTGAGTACAGTGAACTCATTGTCATGTTCAAGAAACCAGTCTGAGATGATTCCAGCTTTATGACATGGCGCATTATCCTGCTGAAAGTAGCCATCAGATGTTGGGTACATTGTGGTCATAAAGGGATGGACATGGTCAGCAACAATACTCAGGTAGGCTGTGGCGTTGCAACGATGCTCAATTGGTACCAAGGGGCCCAAAGAGTGCCAAGAAAATATTCCCCACACCATGACACCACCACCACCAGCTTGAACCGTTGATACAAGGCAGGATGGATCCATGCTTTCATGTTGTTGACGCCAAATTCTGACCCTACCATCCGAATGTCGCAGCTGAAATCGAGACTCATCAGACCAGGCAACGTTTTTCCAATCTTCTACTGTCCAATTTCGATGAGCTTGTGAAAATTGTAGCCTCAGTTTCCTGTTCTTAGCTGAAAGGAGTGGCACCCGGTGTGGTCTTCTGCTGCTGTAGCCCATCTGCCTCAAAGTTCGACGTACTGTGCGTTCAGAGATGCTCTTCTGCCTACCTTGGTTGTAACGGGTGGCAATTTGAGTCACTGTTGCCTTTCTATCAGCTCGAACCAGTCTGCCCATTCTCCTCTGACCTCTGGCATCAACAAGGCATTTCCGCCCACAGAACTGCCGCTCACTGGATGTTTTTTCTTTTTCGGACCATTCTCTGTAAACCCTAGAGATGGTTGTGCGTGAAAATCCCAGTAGATCAGCAGTTTCTGAAATACTCAGACCAGCCCTTCTGGCACCAACAACCATGCCACGTTCAAAGGCACTCAAATCACCTTTCTTCCCCATACTGATGCTCGGTTTGAACTGCAGGAGATTGTCTTGACCATGTCTACATGCCTAAATGCACTGAGTTGCCGCCATGTGATTGGCTGATTAGAAATTAAGTGTTAACGAGCAGTTGGACAGGTGTACCTAATAAAGTGGCCGGTGAGTGTATATATATACACAGTACAGACCAAAAGTTTGGACACACCTTCTCATTCAAAGAGTTTTCTGTATTTTCATGACTATGAAAATTGTAGATTCACACTGAAGGCATCAAAACTATGAATTAACACATGTGGAAACAACTGAAAATATGTCTTATACTCTAGGTTCTTCAAAGTAGCCACCTTTTGCTTTGATTACTGCTTTTCACACTCTTGGCATTCTCTTGATGAGCTTCTAGAGGTAGTCACCTGAAATGGTATTCCAATGGTCTTGAAGGAGTTCCCAGAGATGCTTAGCACTTGTTGGCCCTTTTGCCTTCACTCTGCGGTCCAGCTCACCCCAAACCATCTCGATTGGTTTCAGGTCTGGTGACTGTGGAGGCCAGGTCATCTGGCGTAGCACCCCATCACTCTCCTTCTTGGTCAAATAGCCCTTACACAGCCTGGAGGTGTGTTTGGGGTCATTGTCCTGTTGATAAATAAATGATGGTCCAACTAAACGCAAACCGGATGGAAAAGCATGCCCATATATACATGCATATGCATGCATATATGGGCCTGTATATACATATATACAGGCCCATATATACATGCATATGCATGCCTCATTAATATGAGGGCATGCATATACATATTTCTCAGCATTTCCTTCTACAGACATCCTCTGTGTCTGGAGGAAAGAAGGTTTGTACACAAACATAGAAGAGGATTCTTTACGGTAAGAGCAGTGAGACTATGGAACTCTCTACCTGAGGAGGTGGTGATGGTAAGTTCACTAAAAGAGTTCAAGAGGGGCCTGGATGTATTTCTGGAGGGTAATAATATTATAGGTTAAAGCTACTAGAGATGGGTTGTTAATCCAGGAAGTTATTCTGATTGCCTGATTGGAGTCGGGAAGGAATTTTTTTCCCCTAAAGTGGGGAAAATTGGCTTCTACCTCACAGAGGTTTTTGCGTTCCTCTGGATCAACTTGTAGGATAACAGGCCGAACTGGATGGACAGATGTCTTTTTTTGGCCTTATAAACTATGTTACTATGTAACATAACAGAAAGGACTAATGTGTGCATGCACGGCAGTCCCGACAATGTATTTCTATGTAACTCTGAGTGCTGACAGCAAGGTAATGGGGGGCAGTAAGAAAATAAAAATTGTGATATGGAATCCTTATCTGCAGTACTACTCATGTATTACTGTAGATAATGGTCCAAAATCCCTTTAAGGACCCAGCCAATTTTCATTTTTGCATTTCCATCTGTCCCATGGCCTTATGAAGGCTTAGTTTTTGCTGGACAAGCTGTATTTTTTAATGGCACAATTTAAAGGGCATCTGTTAGCAGATTTCTACCCATGAAACTGGCTAACCTGTTGAATGTGCACTTGGCAGCTGAAGACATCTGTGTTGGTCCCATGTCTATATGTGTCCACATTGCTGAGAAAAATGATGTTTTAATATATGCTAATGAGCTTCTGGGATCAACGGGGGCATTACCGTTAAATGTAGAGGCTCTGCCCTTTCTGCAACTACCATATGCACTTTGATTGACAAGGCCAGGCAGTGATACTAAACATTTTCTTTGCATTGCCATACCACTAAGCAGGTAGTGGGAGCCTTTACAAAGCACCAGGCTGCCATAGCAACCAATCAGATCCCTGCGATTTCTCCTTGGGGGCTCCGATCAGAGGGCAGAAGGAGCCCCCTTCCTCTGTCTATCCGCTCAGATGCTGCGATCACTATTAACTGCAGCATCTGAATGGTTGAATAAATGGGATCAGCATTATTGACAATTCTGGTCATTGTGGAGTGCCAGCTGTACTTTACAGCCACATATGGAGCTGTATTATCTCGTGATCCCACTCCATACATCTCCCGCACCCTGCTGATGTTCTATTACGTAAGGAAGCCCAAAGAGTTTAATGTTACATCAAGCTTTACAATACACCATCTTTCCATGGCATTATGTTGCTTAGAAATGCCATGTCTTCAGCGTGATTGTAATAAAACAATGTGCTATTTTCAGCAGCACAAATCAGAACGGGAGGAACACACTTTCTTATTGTAAGGAACAGTAAGCCATGTTTTCAAGAACTGAACATTAGTGGTCTAGAAGGAGGGTGTGTGCGTGGGCCGTAGCTGAATATTTTTGGCTCTTTTTGCCTCTGAAGATTTCCTCACCGTGTACAGTCACTGTCCTTTAAAAAGCCACTGTCTATTCAACCAGAAACAAGACATTTGGATGACATTAAATTGATAGTGTGAAAGCAGGATCAGTGTATTTGAAGTAGAAAATAATTTAGGTTTATTACAGTGCAGGACTTTACACAGTACACTATATACAGTGATAAGTGACATATATGTACTTTTAAATTTTTTTTACCAATTTTAGCTTAATCATTGAATAACTAACATACATTAGAGTTTTAATTCTTCACAATTTTTGAGGTATGTGTTTCCTGTAAATCTATATGAAAATTAAACCGTAAGTCCACTGAGGATGGGCCCAAGCTACCGAGGTTACCACCCTCGCTCCTCCCGCTTTATCTACAAGCCACTTCCTTTCCTGCATAGTCATCTTGCCTGGCATTGTCATTCAAGACGGAGAGGGAAGGGCTAGCAGAGGGTGCACAGAGTAGTATAGCTCTGTCCTCGGTGTACTTAACTACTTATTTGCATAAGGATTACCAGTACTTTTTCTCCAGAATGAAGCAATGGATCTGTAAGTGAATGGTTTCGGATCAAAGATTTCCTTTAATAATCAGCAGCAACTGAACAAATTCCCCTTGTTGTTTGCTATAACGTATAAGTCAGGCCATCCAACAAAAAAAAAAACAAAACATTTTTGAACCCATTTTCTTATCACAACACATAATTTTCTTTCAAATTTGCTCACAGAACTGTCATATAGAGCAACAACAGTCTTCTGTTACATGGCAGGACTTTTTTTCTATGCAAAACTACAAATTCTGTGGTGGTCAATGTGGATTATCATACCCAGGTGATTTACTGAGGGAGCTCCATCACCACCAACCCCCAGGTGGTGGTAAGACTGGAAGGGTGCTAATGATGGCTATGGAAACCAGAGTTCTTAAAGAGGGCTCCCGGTCTGCCAGGAAGTATACCAGGGTCTGATTGGTGAAGTGACAGTGTAAAACTAACAGGTACAATGTATTACAAAACAGGATGTTTTCTGATGCATTTTATCAGTAACCAGGATCAGAATTTGAAGTCTCTTAGTGGGACTAAAATAAGAAAAAAAAAAATGTTTTAGAATAATACAAAATAAAAGTTTCAAGTACAAAAAAGCCTGTTTGGTATTGTCGCATCTGTAATGACCTGCAGTAAAAAATATCAAATTATCTGTCCTGTCAGATAAATGCTGTAAAAAAAAAGCCATTTTTTGTTTACCTTACCTCCCAACAATCATAATGTCAAGTGATCAAAACGTCGTCTGTACTCCAAAACGGTACCCATGAAAATGTCATATGGTATCTCTGTAATCATAACTGACTGGAAAAACACAGTTAACGTATCATTTTACCCTGGACAGGTACCACAGGGACTCTGCAAATGCAGCATGGTGCCGAAGAACCATTTCAGTGAAATGTGTGCTCTCACCTCAGAGCCCTGTTGTGTGCCCATACAGCAATTTAAAACCACATCTGCGGTGTTATTCAGGAAAAAAATTGCATAACAAATTTTACATTTTTTTTCTCCTATTACCTCTTGTGAAAATGGGAAATCTGAGGCTAAAGTGGTATTCTATTGGAAAAAAATGTCATTTCAGTGTTAATAACTTCATTAAAACGCTCGCAGGGTCAAAATACCCACTAGAACCCTAGTGTCACGCGAGGTCGGCGTCGCGCTCCCTCTGCACGACATCGCCGGACCTCTCCGCCCCCCTAGAGACGAGCAATAGGGAATTGAAGTGCTGGTCTTGTCAGCCAGCACTTCATGAGTTAATTCTCTGTTTGGGTTTAGCCATGTGGTGCTGATCACACCACATGGCTACTTTACATATTGTTTGGACAGCTTGCTCCGCCTCAGGTCATGTGATGCTGGCCACATCACATGATCCTGGGCGGGCTATTTAAAGATGGCAACTGCCTCACTCAGATGCCTGTGATTTGCTTACACCATTGATCAGTGCTTGTGCGTTCTCAGTTATTGGATTGTTTACTTGGATTTGGATTTCGGACTTTGGACTTTTGACTTCTCTCTGCTTTATCCCTCGGTATTTACGTGTCCTCCTGTGTTTGACCCGGCTAGCTGACCATTCTATATTGTGTTTTGTTACGTCTGTGTTTTGTCTGTCCCTGTGTACCCTCTCCCTTCCTGCGCACTTATACAGTGTAGGGACCGCCTTCGTGGTTGTCCGCGGCTACCTAGGGCCGTTTGAGGCAAGTAGGCAGGGAGAGAAGGAGGGTTAGCTCAGGGCACACTACCCTTGTCTACCCCCTCGTGACAGAATCACAGGCCCAACTTATGGATCAGTTGCGGGCCCTCACGGAGCAGGTCCAGGGTATGGCTCAAGCTCTGCAGGGCCTGGCTGATAGGCTCCAACATCAGGAGCAGCTACTATCCTCCTCAGTAGTGGCCCCTTCCACTTCCAATCCTAGTGTGGAACCTTATATTAAGCTGCCGGATCGGTTTTCTGGAGATCGAAAATTTTTTAATTCCTTTAAGGAGAGTGTCAAGCTCTATTTTGATCTACGTCCTCATTCCTCGGGCACCGAGCAGCAGCGGGTCAAAATAATTATTTCTCTGCTGCAGGGTGATCCGCAGGAATGGGCATTTGCGTTACCCCCAGACTCCCCTAGCCGTCAGACGGTGGACGCCTTTTTCAGGGCTCTTGGGTTACTGTATGAGGAGCCTGACTTGACGGCTGTTGCTGAAGCCCAGCTCAGGGACATTCGGCAGGGTAACCGTCCTGTGGAGGATTATTGTGCGGAGTTTAGGAGGTGGTGTGTTTCTTCTGGTTGGAATGACCCGGCTTTAAGAAGCCAGTTTAGGGCAGGGCTTTCTGACCAACTGAAGGACCTTCTCGTGGGCTATCCTACTCCTGACTCCTTAGAAGCGACCATGACCCTAGCAGTCAGGTTGGACCGTCGGGTGAGAGAGAGACGGAAGGAACGGTCAAGCACTCCTCCTGTGGCCATCCTGCCTGAGAATCCTATGCCAGGTCCATCTTCCACCAGGGTTCCGGAGGAGCCCATGCAGTTAGGAGGAACCTTAAGGGAACAGAGACGTCTGAAGGGAGCCTGCTTTTACTGCGGTGAGATGAACCATTGGCTCCAGCAGTGTCCCAAGCTTCCGCCCTCTAGGAGATCCCCAGCGGGGAGTAAGGTAACTCCAGCGGTGGTAAGGAGAAAAATTTTACTACCTATCTCTGTTACCTATGATCAACTTAAGGGGGTTGGTCAAGCATTTGTTGATTGTGGTTCCGCTGCTAATTTTATTAATTTCGATTTTGTACAATCAGTGGGTATACCGATAGTCCCTCTAAGGGAGATTATTCAAATTGTGGCCCTCGACTCCACCCCATTGCGCAATGGGAGAGTGGAGTTTTGTACTCCTGACGTCACCCTAACTGTGGGAATCTCCCATTCTGAGACTTGTTCCTTTCTGGTTTTAAAGGATTTACCTGCTGACCTCGTGTTAGGGCTGCCATGGTTACAGGCTCACAACCCTGTGATCAACTGGCCAGCAGGTGAATTAGAAAAATGGGGACATGATTGTGTCAATTGTTGCAAATCTGTACTGCAGCTAGGAGGTACCGCGGAGTCTCTCGTCCTAACCCGAATTTATCAGAGAATTTTCGGATGTCTTCTCCATGTCGGAGACTGATTTCCTTCCTCCTCACCGGCAGTACGATTGTGCCATTGACATAATGGAGGGATCCAAGTATCCCAAGGGCCGCATTTATAATCTCTCCACTCCTGAGCGACAATGTATGAGGGATTATCTTAAGGAGAGCCTGGCCAAGGGTCACATTCGGCCTTCAGTCTCTCCAATGGGGGCAGGTTTCTTCTTTGTTGGCAAGAAGGATGGAGGATTGAGGCCCTGTATTGATTACCGGGAACTAAACAAGATCACGGTTAAGAAACAGGTACCCGCTGCCCCTTATCCCTGATTTACTGAATCAAGTTCAGGGTGCCTGCTGGTTCTCTAAATTAGATTTGAAGGGGGCATACAACCTGATCAGAGTCAGAGAGGGAGACGAATGGAAGACGGCATTCAACACCCCTGAAGGTCATTATGAGTACTTAGTAATGCCCTTTGGGTTGAGTAATGCACCCGCCGTCTTCCAAATTTTGTTAATGATATTTTCAGAGCATTTATTGGGAGATTTATGATTGTTTATATTGACGATATTCTTATTTTCTCTGCTGATTGGGAATCCCACGTCTCCCACACCAGACAGGTACTGAAGGTTTTGCGTGAAAATAAGCTTTTTGTCAAAGGGGAGAAATGTATCTTCGGTGTTCAGGAGGTGGCCTTTTTAGGATACATTTTGACCCCTTTCTCGTTCAAAATGGATCCTGTCAAGGTGCAGGCCATCCTTGATTGGGTGCGACCGTCCTCCCTGAAGGCGCTCCAACGATTTTTGGGATTTGCGAACTTTTATCGCAAATTTATTAAAAATTTTTCGTTGGTGGTCAAGCCAATTACTGATCTTACCCGCAAGGGAGCCGATCTGGGGTAATTGGCCTCCTGCAGCTATTGAGTCCTTTGAAAGGTTAAAGTGGTGTTTTACTAATGCTCCTGTGCTAATCCAGCCGGATCAGAGTAGGCCTTTTGTGGTTGAGGTGGACGCATCAGAAGACGGTGTGGGGGCTGTACTGTCCCAGGGATCTTCCACCTTAACTAATCTTAAGCCATGCGCCTTCTTTTCCCGCAAGTTCTCGCCTGCTGAGAGGAACTATGATATCGGTAATAGGGAGTTATTGGCAATTAAGTGGGCATTTGAGGAATGGCGTCATTTTTTAGAAGGGGCATTACACCGTGTCACGGTCCTCACGGATCATAAGAATTTATTGTTTCTGGAGTCCGCTAAACGTTTGAACCCTAGGCAGGCGAGGTGGGCTTTGTTCTTCACCCGGTTTGATTTTTCTGTTACCTTCAGACCCGGAAGCAAGAACGTTAAAGCGGACGCCTTATCCCGAAGTTTCCAGGCGTATCAACCTCCTGACGCCCCTCCGGAACCCATCCTTCCAGCTGAGATCTTTGTGGCCGCCACCGCACCTGACCTCGCTTCTGAGATCTCGGCAGGACAGCATCTCGCTCCTACTGGTACCCCCAATGACAAATTATTTGTGCCGGCTCATTTGCGTTTACGACTGCTGGGTGAGTGTCATAATTCTGTTTTATGTGGACACCCTGGTATCCATGCCACTAAGGAGTTGATTTCGAGGCAGTATTGGTGGCCATCGATTTCCAGGGATATTCAAGCTTTTGTAACTGCGTGTAACACTTGTGCCAGGTCCAAGAATTCTAAGAGACGACCTATGGGTGAGTTACATCCCTTACCCATACCTAGTAGACCTTGGTCACATTTGTCCATGGACTTTATCACGGATTTGCCATGCTCGGAGGGTAAGACTGTGATTTTTGTGGTAGTTGACAGGTTCAGTAAAATGTGTCATTTTATTCCTTTGTGTAAATTACCCTCTGCTAAGGTCTTGGCATCTATATTCATGGATAATATTGTTAAACTGCATGGTGTTCCTGAGAATATCGTTTCTGATAGAGGGGTACAGTTTGTGTCTAGGTTCTGGAGGGCGTTCTGTAATAAGATTAACATTTCTTTGTCCTTTTTCATCAGCCTTTCATCCAGAAACTAATGGTCAGACTGAACGTCTCAATCAATCTGTTGAACAATATCTTAGATGTTATGTGGCAGACAACCAACATGTGTGGGTCAGATTCCTGTCTCTGGCTGAGTTTGCCATTAATAACCGTGTCAATTCGTCCTCTGGAGTGTCGCCGTTCTTTTGTAACATGGGTTTCCATCCACGTTTTGGCTCCTTTTTCCCATCTACATCGGTTGTCCCAGAGGTTAATGATTTCTCCCAGGAACTGTGCACAGTTTGGGCACAGGTTCAATCGAACCTGGAAAAGGCCCAAGAGGTTCAAAGGGTTAAAGCTGATAGAAAGAGGTCTAAGGCTGTGAATTTTATGGTTGGGGATAAGGTGTGGTTATCCACTAAGAATCTTAATATGAAGGTTCCATCTTACAAGTTTGCACCGCGTTATATTGGTCCTTACAGGATCACCAAGGTGATCAATCCGGTTTCGTTTGAGTTTATGCTTGCCCGACTCCCTTCGTGTCCATAATGTGTTTCATGTGTCCTTGCTTAAACCTTACGTTGCTCCTGTTGGTCCTGAGGAACAGCCTCCACCTCCGGTTGAGGTAGCGGGACGGGTAGAACACGAGATTGCCAGAATCTTGGATGTGAGGAGGGTCCGTAATTCCTTCAGTACCTCGTACACTGGAGGGGATTTGGACCGGAGGACAGATCTTGGGTGCCGTTGACTAGGATGCATGCCGACTCTCTCATTCGGAATTTCCATCTGCAGCATCCCGATAAGCCTGCTCCCGCTGGTAAGGGTCCGGTGGCCCCTCGTGAAGGGGGGGGTACTGTCACGCGAGGTCCGGCGTCGCGCTCCCTCTGCACGACATCGCCGGACCTCTCCGCCCCCCTAGAGACGAGCAATAGGGAATGAAGTGCTGGTCTTGTCAGCCAGCACTTCATGAGTTAATTCTCTGTTTGGGTTTAGCCATGTGGTGCTGATCACACCACATGGCTACTTTACATATTGTTTGGACAGCTTGCTCCGCCTCAGGTCATGTGATGCTGGCCACATCACATGATCCTGGGCGGGCTATTTAAAGATGGCAACTGCCTCACTCAGATGCCTGTGATTTGCTTACACCATTGATCAGTGCTTGTGCGTTCTCAGTTATTGGATTGTTTACTTGGATTTGGATTTCGGACTTTGGACTTTTGACTTCTCTCTGCTTTATCCCTCGGTATTTACGTGTCCTCCTGTGTTTGACCCGGCTAGCTGACCATTCTATATTGTGTTTTGTTACGTCTGTGTTTTGTCTGTCCCTGTGTACCCTCTCCCTTCCTGCGCACTTATACAGTGTAGGGACCGCCTTCGTGGTTGTCCGCGGCTACCTAGGGCCGTTTGAGGCAAGTAGGCAGGGAGAGAAGGAGGGGTTAGCTCAGGGCACACTACCCTTGTCTACCCCCTCGTGACACCTAGTTAATTCTTTGAGGGGTGTAGTTTCCAAAATGGAGTCACTTCTTGGGGGTATTCTACTGTAGGGGTGCCGGATACCATTCCAGCAAACTCTGTCCTCCATAAGCCAAATGGCGCTCCCTAATTACTGAACTCTACCGTGTGCCCATACAGTAGTTTACAACCACATACATTTTTGTTGTCGTATTTAGTGCAAGAGCATTGCAAAGTATAATAAAGCCATCAGCCCCACTGGATCTTCAAGATCCAAGTGGGACTTAATAAAAAAAAAAAGTGTGGAAATAAGAAAAAAGTAAAAAAAATAAATGTAAAAAAATAAATAAATAAAAATGTAAATTAAAAATAAAATAAATAGTCTTTTCCCATACACTCATCTATAAAAGATTTTAAAAAATTCAAAAAATAAAATAAACTACCCATAATTGGTAATGGGGCGTCCGTAAGGATGTGGTCTATAAAATGATTATGGTACTAACCCCAAATGGTAAATGCTGTAAAAAATAGAAAAAACAATGGCAGAATTGCTGGGTTTTTTTGCCTCACTTCCACAAAAAAATGAATAAAAAGTGATCAAAAAGTCATATGCATCCCAAAAATGATACCAATAAAAACTACAGCCCACAAAAAATAAGCCCTCATATAACTATGTTTACGGAAAAATAAAGGCCTCTTTCACACGAGCGTGAAGGATTGGCTCAGGATGCGTTCAGGGTGCGTTCAGGAAAACTCGCACCATTTTGCAAGCAAGTTCAGTCAGTTTTGTATGCGATTGCGTTCAGTTGTTCAGTTTTTTCTGCACAGTTGCGATGAGTTTTAGTCTTAGCAACCATCAGTGAAAAATGCATTGCATCCGCACTTGCTTCAGGATACAATGCGTTTTTCACTGAAGCCCCATTCACTTCTATGGGGCCAGGGCTGCGTGAAAAACGCAGAATATAGAACATGCTGCGTTTTTCACGCAGCACAGAACTGATGCGTGAAAAAAAACGCTCATGTACACAGACCCATTGAAATGAATAGGTCAGGATTCAGTGCGGGTTCTATGCGTTCACGTCACGCATTGCACCCGCGCGGAAAACTCGCTCGTGTGAAAGGGGCCTTATGGGTCTTAGATTTTGGTGATGAAAAAAAAAATTTAATAAAAAGTGATTTTATGATGTAAAAGTAGTAGGATGTGAAAAAACAATACAAATTTGGTATCGCCATAACCGTATCAACCCACAGAACAAAAATTATCTTATCAAATATACCACATGGAGAATCTCATAAAAAAATTAAAATAAAAAAACACTGACAGAAATACAATTTTTGCCTGCTTTACCTCCTAAAAAATGCTCAAAAAATCATATGGACCCCAAAATTGTACCAGTAAAAATTACAGCCTGTCCTGCAAAAAAAAAAAGCTTTCACTCAGCTACATTGATGGAAAAAATCAAAAAGTTATGAGTCTTCGATTTGGTGATGCAAAAAAAAGGGGGGGACCCCACGCCATTTTTTTTTCAAAAATTTCATTATTTAAAAAAAAAAGGCGTGGGGGTCCCCCCCTTTTTTCCTTCACCAGCCAGATACAACCAGCAGCGGCAGCCTGGCACTACCAGGGTGGGAAGGGACACGGTTATTGGCCCTTCCCAGCCTAATGGTACCAGCCTGCAGCCGCCCCAGAGCCAGACCCTCAATTTAGAAGGTCCGGTCCTGCGGGTACCCGGCTCTTCCCGGCACCCCTGGTGGCGGTGGGTGCCGAGGTAATAGATGTTGGGGTTAGTGCTGGCCTGCCATACCAGCAAGCACTAAGCCCAGTATTAGTAATCAGGGCCGTCAGTAGATAGCCGTGATTACTAAAACTGTAGTATTGTAAAAAAAAATACACACACACAAGTATAAAACATTTTATTGAAATAAACACTCCCCCAGACCCCTGTTTGACCATTTTATTTAAAAAAAAAAAAAAAGCTGGTCCGACGTAGTCCTCTGCATTCACGACCCTGAAAAATAGAAAACAAACACACAAACACGGACCACTTACCTCTTCCTGCACTGGGATAATACACACAGCGATGTCACTGTACAGAGATAATAAACACAGTGATGTCACCGTACAGAGATAATAAACACAGTGATGTCACCGACCGTACAGGGATAATAAACACAGTGATGTCACCGTACAGAGATAATAAACACAGTGATGTCACAGTACAGGGATAATAAACACAGTGATGTCACAGTACAGGGATAATAAACACAGTGATGTCACCGTACAGAGATAATAAACACAGTGATGTCACAGTACAGGGATAATAAACACAGTGATGTCACAGTACAGGGATAATAAACACAGTGATGTCACAGTACAGGGATAATAAACACAGTGATGTCACAGTACAGGGATAATACACACAGTGATGTCACCGACCGTACAGGGATAATAAACACAACGATGTCACTGTACAGGGATAATAAACACAGTGATGTCACAGTACAGGGATAATAAAACACAGTGATGTCACAGTACAGGGATAATAAACACAGTGATGTCACAGTACAGGGATAATAAACACAGTGATGTCACAGTACACCTGTGCAAACAAGGCCTGGGGGGACCAAGATAAGGCTAGGGGCTACACTGAAAAGTGAAAAGGGCCAGTGGCGCACAGATAAGGGGTAAGGGGCAGGGTCACAAGCAAGGTCCTGGGGGGGAAGGGGGGGTGAGGGGTGCACAGATAAGGGCCAGGGTGGCGCACACAGGGGGCAGCAGAGACGACAACCAGAGAGGCACAGACAAAGAGGGAGTGGGGCACAGATAAGGGCCCAGGGGCGCAGACCAGGAAGAGGCGTACAAAGACAAGGGCCAGATCCCAGGGGTGCAGACAGGGGCCAGGTAGGCACAGCCAAAGGGGCGCAGATAAGAGCCAGGGGCTGCATTGAAAGGGCCAGGGTGGTGCACAGAGCAGGGTCAAAAGCAAGGTCTGGGGGGGGGGGGGGTGAGGGGCGCACAGATAAGGGCCAGGGTGGCATTAATAGGTTCTTCTTTATTTTGGCGAGGTATCGTATCAGTATCGAGTATCGTGATACTTTTGTACGTATCGGTATCGAACTCAAAATTCTGGTATCGTGACAACCCTAGTGTACATAGCCTTTAAAGTCACTTCAGAACTGAATTAGTACTTTAAAAAATGCCTGTTTTGGAAGATATAAGTCTTCTAACATCCTAAAACATAAAATCAGGTCTAACCTACAGTAGACATGTGGTGAAGGTTAATTATTAACTATTTGTGTGGTGTGATTATCTGTCTTACAAGCAGAAAAAATGAAATTTAGAAAATTGTGAAGTTTTCCAAATTTTTGGTAAATGTTTAATTCCTTTCTAAACTGTTATGAACTATATGAACCCAAAGTTACCATTAGTATGAAGTACAATGTGTCATGAAAAAAATAATATATCCAGTGCAGAAATAGACACTTTTCACTGACTCTGTTTTGGTTGGCTTACTTTTAGACAGATTTTTGTGCAAGAATTATGGTACAACTTTGGTGTAAAATAGCACATCTTAGGCCTTCTCTTTTCCATGAAGTCCCACCCTCTTTCCGCTAAGCCTCACCCCTTGTTGAGCATATCGAGGGAAAAAGTGTAGAAACCCTACATACACAATTAGCACCACTTTTTAGACAGTTTTTTGGCGCAGACACATTATGGGTCACATATGGGTCACAGTTTTTCAGTTATCTTTAACATAATGTATATAAAATCAGTGGCTCGTCACCCTCTTTATCTGGACTTGGTGCTCACTCCCACGGTGCGCCCACCCGTGTTCTTGAAAATAGCAAATGGTAATAGTAATGGTGGAGGGCACTCAATATTTTCAGAGACCATATGGATAACAAAATACCTAAAATTTATTCTCAAAATATCTTAAAATATACACATTTCCATTATATATATATATATATATATATATATATATATATTAATAAAAAGAAGCAAAATCCACAAGATACAGTATTTGGAGCAGTATTGAAGATAGCCCTGTGGTCACTCTGAGTGGTGATAAATGCACATAGATTCTCACATATAATCAAGTTCCTATAGAAAATGGATATGCAGATCTAAAAATGTAAAAAAACTAAAAATATTTGCTTATTCTTCCTTTATATCCAGTATATCCTCATTTGGTATATAATTCCCAGATCAGATTTTGCAACTGTATCAATTATCCACCATATAGCAGAATTAATAGTCAGTATATCAATTGTCCACCATATAGCAGAGTTAGTAGTAAGTATATTAATTATCCACTATATAGCAGAGTTAGTAGTGAGTATATCGATTATCCACCATACAGCAAAGTTAGTCCGGATTATAAACATAAAATATCCAGGTAGCTGTTCACAAGTTGACAGTTAATAATAGCCTACTCCACCGCCAAACAGTTAAAAGTAAACAATGTGTATCCGGTACATTACCCTCCTGATGTGCAAATATATGCAGACAAGGATATGCTGAATCCGGTACAGCGTGTCCCATGTGACTCGGGCAAGTGGTATAATTCCGATCACGTGATGTATGACGATCCGGTCATGTGACTTTACCCGCAGGTCCTGGAAGGACAATGGATCCTCTCTTTTCTCGCAGGTCCTGGCAGGGGAATGTACCTTGGCTCAAGGGGCGTGTCAAAATCCTGTATCACAACAGTTTTGTTGTAGCTTAACCGCAACTACGCCGGCTAGTAGTTGCAAATGGGTTCAGGGCTTTCTGTTGTCGCCTTTATATTGCTGTACGTGTCTCCTCTTGGCACCAAACATGTTTCAGGGCTCTACGGCTCCTTCATCAGTGGTTGAGGTGGACCAGTACCAGCAAAACTTATATACCCTAACCAGAGGCGTAGCTAGAGGTTCAGCACAGGGGGGGCGAAACATACTTGAGTGGGCCCCCCACTTGGCTTCCCAAACGCACGTTTCCAACTTCACAGGCACATACTACTAGTTGTGGTTATAATATTGTATTAGAAAGATTACTATATAAACTGCTAGATCATCTATGCTGCTAAGTACAGTACAATAGACTTTCTACATACCCTACTCTAAATACTCTACCACATAATGCAGTGAAATATAGGAGTAATAGGAGTAAAAAACAAGAGGACTCCTATGTTAAAGGAAACCTGTCCACAGTTTTTACATCACTAAACTAACAGTCCCCTGCCCCCATCAGACCTCAGATCATCAGAATGTGCCCCCCATCAGACCTCAGATCAGTGTATTGTGCCCCACCAGACCTCAGATCAGCGTATTGTGCCCCATCAGACCTCAGATCAGCAGAATATGCCCCCATCAGACCTCACATCAGCCTACTGTGCCCCCATCAGACCTCAGATCAGCGTATTGTGCCCCATCAGACCTCACATCAGCCTACTGTGCCCCCATCAGACCTCACATCAGCGTATTGTGCCCCATCAGACCTCAGATCAGCGTATTGTACCCCATCAGACCTCAGATCAGCAGAATGTGCCCCCATTAGTCCTCACATCAGCCTACTGTGCCCCCATCAGACCTCAGATCAGCGTATTGTGCCCCCATCAGACCTCCGATCAACAGAATGTGCCCCCATCAAACCTCAGATCAGCGTATTGTGCCCCCATCAGACCTCAGATCAGCAGAATGTGCCCCCATCAGACCTCAGATCAGCGTATTGTGCCCCATCAGACCTCAGATCAGCGTACTGTGCCCCCATCAGACCTCAGATCAGCGTACTGTGCCCCCATCAGACCTCAGATCAGCGTACTGTGCCCCCATCAGACCTCAGATCAGCGTATTGTGCCCCATCAGACCTCAGATCAGCGTATTGTGCCCAATCAGACCTCAGATCAGCGTACTGTGCCCCCATCAGACCTCAGATCAGCAGAATGTGCCCCCATCAGACCTCACATCAGCCTACTGTGCCCCCATCAGACCTCAGATCAGCGTATTGTGCCCCCCACCAGACCTCAGATCAGCGTATTGTGCCCCCATCAGACCTCAGATCAGCGTATTGTGCCCCCCATCAGACCTCACATCAGCGTATTGTGCCCCCATCAGACCTCAGATCAGCTTAATGTGCTCCCATCAGACCTCAGATCAGCGTATTGTGCCCCCATCAGACCTCATATCAGCCTACTGTGCCCCTATCAGACCTCAGATCAGCGTATTGTGCCCCCATCAGACCTCAGATCAGCAGACTGTGCCCCCATCAGACCTCATATCAGCAGACTGTGCCCCCATCAGACCTCATATCAGCAGACTGTGCCCCATCAGACCTCATATCAGCCTACTGTGCCTCTATCAGACCTCAGATCAGCATATTGTGCCCCCATCAGACCTCATATCAGCAGACTGTGCCCCCATCAGACCTCATATCAGCCTACTGTGCCCCTATCAGACCTCAGATCAGCTTAATGTGCTCCCATCAGACCTCAGATCAGCGTATTGTGCCCCCCATCAGACCTCATATCAGCAGACTGTGCCCCCATCAGACCTCATATCAGCCTACTGTGCCCCTATCAGACCTCAGATCAGCGTATTGTGCCCCCATCAGACCTCAGATCAGCAGACTGTGCCCCCATCAGACCTCATATCAGCAGACTGTGCCCCCATCAGACCTCATATCAGCAGACTGTGCCCCCATCAGACCTCATATCAGCCTACTGTGCCTCTATCAGACCTCAGATCAGCATATTGTGCCCCCATCAGACCTCATATCAGCAGACTGTGCCCCCATCAGACCTCATATCAGCCTACTGTGCCCCTATCAGACCTCAGATCAGCGTATTGTGCCCCCATCAGACCTCAGATCAGCAGACTGTGCCCCCATCAGACCTCATATCAGCAGACTGTGCCCCCATCAGACCTCATATCAGCCTACTGTGCCCCTATCAGACCTCAGATCAGCATATTGTGCCCCCATCAGACCTCAGATCAGCATATTGTGCCCCCATCAGACCTCATATCAGCAGACTGTGCCCCATCAGACCTCATATCAGCCTACTGTGCCCCTATCAGACCTCAGATCAGCGTATTGTGCCCCCATCAGACCTCAGATCAGCAGACTGTGCCCCCATCAGACCTCATATCAGCAGACTGTGCCCCCATCAGACCTCATATCAGCCTACTGTGCCCCTATCAGACCTCAGATCAGCTTAATGTGCTCCCATCAGACCTCAGATCAGCGTATTGTGCCCCCATCAGACCTCATATCAGCAGACTGTGCCCCCATCAGACCTCATATCAGCCTACTGTGCCCCTATCAGACCTCAGATCAGCGTATTGTGCCCCCATCAGACCTCAGATCAAGCAGACTGTGCCCCCATCAGACCTCATATCAGCAGACTGTGCCCCCATCAGACCTCATATCAGCAGACTGTGCCCCCATCAGACCTCATATCAGCCTACTGTGCCTCTATCAGACCTCAGATCAGCATATTGTGCCCCCATCAGACCTCATATCAGCAGACTGTGCCCCCATCAGACCTCATATCAGCCTACTGTGCCCCTATCAGACCTCAGATCAGCGTATTGTGCCCCCATCAGACCTCAGATCAGCAGACTGTGCCCCCATCAGACCTCATATCAGCAGACTGTGCCCCCATCAGACCTCATATCAGCCTACTGTGCCCCTATCAGACCTCAGATCAGCGTATTGTGCCCCCATCAGACCTCAGATCAGCATATTGTGCCCCCATCAGACCTCATATCAGCAGACTGTGCCCCCATCAGACCTCATATCAGCCTACTGTGCCCCTATCAGACCTCAGATCAGCGTATTGTGCCCCCATCAGACCTCAGATCAGCAGACTGTGCCCCCATCAACCTCATATCAGCAGACTGTGCCCCCATCAGACCTCATATCAGCAGACTGTGCCCCCATCAGACCTCATATCAGCCTACTGTGCCTCTATCAGACCTCAGATCAGCATATTGTGCCCCCATCAGACCTCATATCAGCAGACTGTGCCCCCATCAGACCTCATATCAGCCTACTGTGCCCCTATCAGACCTCAGATCAGCGTATTGTGCCCCCATCAGACCTCAGATCAGCAGACTGTGCCCCCATCAGACCTCATATCAGCAGACTGTGCCCCATCAGACCTCATATCAGCCTACTGTGCCCCTATGAGACCTCAGATCAGCATATTGTGCCCCCATCAGACCTCAGATCAGCATATTGTGCCCCCATCAGACCTCATATCAGCAGACTGTGCCCCCATCAGACCTCATATCAGCCTACTGTGCCCCTATCAGACCTCAGATCAGCGTATTGTGCCCCCATCAGACCTCAGATCAGCAGGACTGTGCCCCCATCAGACCTCATATCAGCAGACTGTGCCCCCATCAGACCTCATATCAGCCTACTGTGCCCCTATCAGACCTCAGATCAGCCCACCCAGCCACATAGGATTAAAATAAAAAACTTTACTTACCTGTTCTGCGCTGCGGCTGCCCTCCGGTCCGCGCTCCGCTCTCTTCCCTGGCCCGCGCACACTATGACCTGACGCTGCGTGCAGCGTCAGGTCATAGTGCGCGCCGCCAGGGGAAGAGAGCAGAGCGCGGACCGGAGGGCAGCCGCAGCGCAGAACAGGTAAGTAAAGTTTTTATTTTAATCCTATGTGGCTGGGTGGGCTGATCTGAGGTCTGATGGGGGTCCCTAAATACAAGTGAGCGCTTCCATAATGGAAGCGCTCACTTGTATTCGCCTGATAGAAGGCAAGGTCATCCTTGCTGGGGCCCCCCCCTGAGTCACTGGGCCCGGAGCCGTCGCCCCCCCTGCCCCCCCCGGTAGCTACGCCACTGACCCTAACTCCTTAATTGGTGGGCTGATCCATCAATCAGTTGTCAGAAGTCAGAAAGAAACTATGGTCTGGATCGACATTCTTCCATACATGTGCTCTATATATATATACACATTTCTAGCCATTTAATATCCAATGACAGCTAACAGTATGTTTCAAACTCTTGTGTTAAATATGTCAACTATATATTATCATTTAAAATAAAAATAAAAATAGACAATAAACAGAACAATATTAAAGATGATGTGGTTCCTATGCGGTTTTAGTGCGTTTTTATGTCTTTTTTACATTTTCAATCAAGTTTATTAACATAATAACTTATATTGTTAGGGACTGTGTTGCATCATCTATGTTTTTTTTTAAATGTTCCGCTGTGCACAAAAAAATGTAGTTGAAAGTTTTAGTTAGTCAGAAAACAGCTGGCACAAGTCAGGACGTGTAGCAGAACACCTTTTCCTACAGCAAATTTGGTGAAATGTCATCTTATTCTCACATAGATTTTTTTCTTTATGACTTTAACCATTGATTCAAATGTGTTCCTGAGAATTAGTTACAAGCAATAAAACACTAGAGATCCGGCATCTGAAAATTTGTCACATTTTGATCTGCATATTAATCCCAATTTATCTTTTAATAGAGAATCATGCAGAATTGATAGAGGAAGACTGAGAAGTGGGTGAGGCTTACCATTAGTGGGAAGGAAACAAATTGTCCGCGATCTAAATTTCAGGAATTTCAGAAAAAATTTGATTTGCCAACAAGCTGAATTTCCTTGCTCTTCATGGTAACAAATCTATTTTTCCTGAAATGGTGGTAAAAATAAAAATAAAAAATACATATTGACCTCATCCATTTGTGAGCGAACAGGACATTTTGATTTCAGAAACCGACATCTCACGTGGGGTGAGGTATGATGTGACCACGCTGTGCTGGCCCGGCACAGTGATATCATCAATGATGACGTCACCATGCCCACCAGCGTGATGACGTCATCACGTCACTGTGTGACATTTTGGGTGGTGTCTTCAATGATGATGTCCGAGATGGCCTCTACATGAGCAAATAGATTAGTTTTTTTTTTTTTTTTTACCCTGATTAACCCCTGGAAGGCCTAAATTGTAGCCTCAGGTGTCGTGATCAACGATTTCTCAATATGACAACCCTTTTCCATATGCTCTATTAGGTCATATGGACTCCATAGAAGGTGGGGCCATAGAAGAGAGATACAAAATATGTACGGTGTTAATGGAGGAGGACGGAAGTGGCTGCCTCAGCCCATGCGAGCGCAGTGGAGCCGAGCGGTATAGTGCTCGTTTCGAGCACGTTCACTCATCTCTAGTGGTGACCATGGTGGCCATTTTGAAGTCGGCCATTTTGGATCCAACTTTAGTTTTTTTCAGTGGGAAGAGGGTCATGTGACACATCAAACTTATTGAGAATTTCACAATAAGTTTTATAAGTGGTCAGAAACTTGTAAATAACTCATGAAAGAATAAAGTTACGTTAAAACCAAGCACACCATTGTTTTTCTTGTGAAATTTTCAATAAGTTTGATGTGTCACGTGACCCTCTTCCCATTGAAAAAACTAAATTTGGATCCAAAATGGCTGACTTCAAAATGGCCGCCATGGTCATCACCCATCTTGAAAAGTTTCCCCCCTCCCATATACTAATGTGCCACAAACAGGAAGTTAATATCACCAACAATTCCCATTTTATTTAGGTGTATCCATATAAATGGCCCACCCTTTATTACATGAATAGCTTCTTCAGAAGAAAAGTATAGCCAGCTTCTGCTTCCCATGGTAACATCCGCTGTCTCCTGCAGGTTTAAACCAAAGATGATCTCATTGGAATAATGAGATGTCTTTGATAAGAAAACATTGGATAATACTGCTAAATTGATATGTGGAATACCTTTGTCTTTATCATGTAACCTAAACCATTGGTGGTCCAGACTTTAGTTTTTGGGGAAGTGAGTAGCAGTCTTACAGCTGCTTATGGTGAGCCATATTACTGTAGCTCTTGGTGAAGTTAGGGTGATACCATTGCTCTTGTTGTGCCCAGGCTCCACTCATTTCTGTGACCAGCCCCTCCATAACTGCTTTGCCACTGCCTGGCCCTCTCAATCAAAGCAGCCAGGGAGAGGCTGGCCACAGAAATGTGTGGAGCTTGGGTGCAAGAGGAGCAATGTTGACACCCTCACTGCATCAAAGGCCTACAAAAAATGTATCATAACTGGAACAGAGGCTCAGATCAACAAAAGACAGTGCTTTAATCAGGTGGACCACAGCTGTGTGTCTATGCATACAGTTGAATAGGGTGGTCACTGGTGACAGAGTCCCTGCTTGTTCTGGGATTAGGAGTCCAGTGGGTGGTCCTACTCACTGATAAGACTGCCCACTGAACTTCTAAACTTAGACAGAGCTATAATTTAAAGGAAAGAATTACAAACTGTAATGGACCCTTTATCCGCAAAGCTATATAACAATCTGCTCTACTCCTTCTGGTTTATAACATGCGCACGGATTGGACTATGTTCCCTTTAAATGTGAGAAATATGCAAATACAGAAGAAAACGACACAGTCTCTTACTGAAAATAATCTTGGTTTGCTTCATGGTGTGTACATTGCTGTGTGTAGTACATGAGCAAATATAACAATAAAGCTGGAGTTGATTTGCAGTGTTTCTATAACTGTATTGCAGACAATAGAGTGAGAATGATTGCTAATGCTAGCATGTTTTCAGCTGGCATTAGTCATTGGATTACAATGTTCCGACATGGCTGACAAACACCCTATTCCAAAGAAGCAGGCTTCTCATTAGTCACTGAAACAAATAACTTTGCTATCAATAGCCTTTCAACCAAGTAGACAATTAGAAGACATCTGTCACCACCATTAGAGAAACAAATAACTCAAGAACTGGGCTCTACTAAACTCAATGGAAATATGATGGACTAATTTATCACCATATGCGTATATGCACTGAATGCCAAAATGCTTTAACTTTCTCTGTGAAAATAATGAATAAAAAATGTGTTCTGTGCCTAGAACAGTTAAGCACTGCTAAAGGAAATGATAAGGATTCCCTAAAAATACCATGGCCAAATGTTCAAAATGTGCAGGTTTTATATACTGTATATATACAGTACAGACCAAAAGTTTGGACACACCTTCTCATTCAAAGAGTTTTCTGCATTTTTATGACTATGAAAATTGTAGATTCACACTGAAGGCATCAAAACTATGAATTAACACATGTGGAATTATATACTTAACAAAAAATTGTGAAACAACTGAAAATATGTCTTATATTCTAGGTTCTTCAAAGTAGCCACCTTTTGCTTTGATTACTGCTTTGCACACTCTTGGCATTCTCTTGATGAGCTTCAAGAGGTAGTCACCTGAAATGGTTTTCACTTCATAGGTGTGCCCTGTCAGGTTTAATAAGTGGGATTTCTTGCCTTATAAATGGGGTTGGGACCATGAGTTGTGTTGGGCAGAAGTCAGGTGGATACACAGCTGATAGTCCTACTGAATAGACTGTTAGAATTTGTATTATGGCAAGAAAAAAGCAGCTAAGTAAAGAAAAACGAGTGGCCATCATTACTTTAAGAAATGAAGGTCAGTCAGTCCGAAAAATTGGGAAAACTTTGAAAGTGTCCCCAAGTGCAGTGGCAAAAACCATCAAGCGCTACAAAGAAACTGGCTCACATGAGGACCGCCCCAGGAAAGGAAGACCAAGAGTCACCTCTGCTGCGGAGGATAAGTTCATCCGAGTCACCAGCCTCAGAAATCGCAGGTTAACAGCAGCTCAGATTAGAGACCAGGTCAATACCACACAGAGTTCTAGCAGCAGACACATCTCTACAACAACTGTTAAGAGGAGACTGTGTGCAGCAGGCCTTCATGGTAAAATAGCTGCTAGGAAACCACTGCTAAGGACAGGCAACAAGCAGAAGAGACTTGTTTGGGCTAAAGAACACAAGGAATGGACATTAGACCAGTGGAAATGTGTGCTTTGGTCTGATGAGTCCAAATTTGAGATCTTTGGTTCCAACCACTGTGTCTTTGTGCGACGCAGAAAAGGTGAACGGACGGACTCTACTTGCCTGGTTCCCACCGTGAAGCATGGAGGAGGAGGTGTGATGGTGTGGGGGTGCTTTGCTGGTGACACTGTTGGGGATTTATTCAAAATTGAAGGCATACTGAACCAGCATGGCTACCACAGCATCTTGCAGCGGCATGCTATTCCATCCGGTTTGCGTTTAGTTGGACCATCATTTATTTATCAACAGGACAATGACCTCAAACACACCTCCAGGCTGTGTAAGGGCTATTTGACCAAGAAGGAGAGTGATGGGGTGCTATGCCAGATGACCTGGCCTCCACAGTCACCAGACCTGAAACCAATCGTGATGGTTTGGGGTGAGCTGGACCGCAGAGTGAAGGCAAAAGGGCCAACAAGTGCTAAGCATCTCTGGGAACTCCTTCAAGACCATTGGAATACCATTTCAGGTGACTACCTCTTGAAGCTCATCAAGAGAATGCCAAGAGTGTGCAAAGCTGTAATCAAAGCAAAAGGTGGCTACTTTGAAGAACCTTGAATATAAGACATATTTTCAGTTGTTTCACACTTTTTTGTTAAGTATATAATTCCACATGTGTTAATTCATAGTTTTGATGCCTTCAGTGTGAATCTACAATTTTCATAGTCATGAAAATACAGAAATCTCTTTGAATGAGAAGGTATGTTCAAACTTTTGGTCTGTACTGTATAAACAGTGCCTTGAAAAGGTTTTCATATACTTTGATCTTTTCCACATTTTTTCACGTTACACCCACAGACTTAAATGTATTTTATTGGGATTTTATGTGACAGACCAACACAAATTAGTAAGTATGTGTGAAGTGAAAAAAAAATGATACATGGTTTTAAGAATGTTTAAAAAAATAAAAATCTAGAAAGTGTGGCATGTATTTGTATTCAGTCCCTCTCAGTCAATACTTTGTAGGACCACCTTTCTCTGCAATTACAGCTGGAATTTTGGGGGGTTTTGTCTCTACCAGCTTTGCACATCTAGAGGATTCAATTTTTGCCCATTCTTCTTTGCAAAATAGCTCAAGTCCAGTGAGGTTGGATTGGAGAGCGTCTGTGAACAGCAATTTTCAAGTCTTGCAACAGATTTTCAATAGGATTTTGACCAAGCTATTCTAACACATGGATATGCTTTGATCTAAACCATTCTATTGTAGCTCTGGCTGTATGCTTAGGGTCATTGTCCTGGTGGAAGGTAAACCTCTGTCCCAGTCTCAAGTCTTTTGCAGCCTCCAACAGGTTTTTCTCCAGGATGGCCCTGTATTTAGCATAATCCTTCTTCTCATCAACTCGGACCAGCTTCCCTGTCCTTGCTGAAGAAAAGCATCCCCACAGCATGATGCTGCCATCACCATGTTTCATGGCGGGGATAGTGTGTTAAGCGTGATGTGCAGTGTTAGTTTTCTGCCACACATAGTGCTCAACTTTGGCCTCATCTGACCAGAGCACCTTCTTCCACATGTTGGCGTTTCCCCTACATGACTTGTGGAAAACTGCAAACAGGACTTCTTATTACTTTGTTTCGAAAATGGCTTTCTTCTTGCCACTCTACCATAAAAGCCAGATTTGTAGAGTACATGACTAAAGCCCCATTCACACGACTGTATGAATGGGTCCGTATCTATCCGCAAAAATGCGAGAATAGATGAGGCCCCATTCACCTCTATGTGGCCGGGAGCGGTGGCACGGAGCTAGCTCCGTGACGCGCCTCTTTTGAAGCATGTCCTATACTTGTCCGTGCGCACGGACAAGTATAGGCATTTTCAATGGGGCCGCACGGCGTGTGTTCCGAGTGCTGCGGAACACACGCCGGGGCGGCCCCCGTATATTTGCGGGTCTGCAGGTGTTTTTTGTACTGGTCTTGATATCTTCTGTCTTGGCTATTGGCCACACCCCTGCCCCACTCTTGCTATGCACTCTTTGGAAAAGTGGTTAGGGCGGCATAAAAAGAGGCACTTGAGAGTTTTTTTTTTTTTTCAAAAAGTCACATTTAAAAAATGTAGAAAACACACAGCTTGAGACTTTTTAAAGCCACTTGCTCAAGGGAGATGATAAATCTCCCCCTATAAGTCCAATGTATCCCCTTCTTCCATATGCTGCTCTTTTCTAAAGAAGTATACAGGACCTGCCAGGTCTCTTTAATTCAATCATAAAAGCAATTTACATTCATTGTCAAGTAACATCCCTGGTGGGCCGAAGCATTGGGGCTCATGCACACGAATGTATTTTCTTTCCGTATCGATTCCATTATTCTTGCAGTCCGTATGAGGAACTATTTATTTCAATGGGTCTCCACAAAAAAACACGAATTTACTCTGTTTGCATTCCATTTCCGTATGTCCATATGTGAGTTCCGCAAAAAAGTAGAACGTGTCCTGTTATTGTCCGCATTATGGACAAGGATAGAACTGTTCTAGGATAGAACTGTTCTATTAGGAGCCAGCAGTTCTGTAAAATACGGAATCATCCTTATTTTTTGCGGATCCGTGTTTTGGTTGTGTGCATGAGCCCTTAGTCTGATCCAGATTACTGCATAATTACCCAAATGGTACATCGACTTTTAAAAAATAAAACTTTCAAGCCTGTATGTAGCTGGTGTTTCTTCAATGGACATCATGTACTTACAATCAGCAATTTTAAACTCACAAATTAATATAATGTTTGACCTCTTTCATCCCATCATCATGTAGCTATGCAGACGTATGATTCAATAACAACCTAAATTGCGACTAGATTGGAGTGACAAAGGACAAATGAATAAGATACAGTAGCTGATTTTGAGACATTGAAAAATAAAAGTACCTTCCCAAAAAAGCTCCTTTGTAATGAGACATGACTAATTTTATGTCTTTGTTTAGCACTGAAGTTCCAAGAGAGTGGCATGTTAAAGGGGTATTCCGGTTAGAGAAAGGTATCCCATATCCTGTGGATAGGGGATAAATATTAGATGGGTGGGGGTCCTACTACTGGGACCCCCACAGATCACTAGAATGGGGGTCCTGTACACAGTGGAGCCCACTGAAATGGATGGAGCAGCTGGTTGGAAATGCATACCACCATTGCATTAATTTATATGGAAGCGCCGAACATAGCCGCGTACAGTGCTGAGCTATCTCCGGCACTCCCATAGAAATAAATGGAATCTACACCAGGCATTTCCGACCAGCTTCTCCATCTATTTCATGGGGGCTCCACAGTGTATGGGGCTCTTCTTCCTGTGAGTGGTGGGGGCTCCAGCGGTAGAACCCCACCTATCTGATCATCATTAACCAGAAGAACCCTTTAAGATATGGAGCAGTTCGACCTACCTGATGGAATTAGGCTATATTCACACTATCTTCATGGACTATGTCAGGAGGATTTGTTTGGTTAACATAAACAATGCATACAAATCAGAAGTATAATGTGTAGCTCCTGGGATCTAATACAAACTCTATAACAATATCACCAACTACCATGAGTCAATCAGCCAACACAAGCAGTTATTGAAGACTTCTCTCCAATCCCAGATTTTCTCTCCCAATTGCAGATTTTTTCAATTCTATTTCCTAAACATGATTATGGGGGCTGCCATCTTGCCTGAGATGTTCTTAGCAGCATTTAAAAAGCATTTGGAGAATTGTTTTACAGCAGCCACCATGGGACATAGACACAATGGTCAGGAGGGGACCTCATTGACTTCTATGGGAGAGTTTTCTAGGCATGCTCTGTGCAGAGATCAGGAATGTAGGAGTAGATAAGCTGTGATATCAACTGTTGTAAATGGTGGATCCTGTGTTAGACTACTTTCACACTAGCATTTTTAAATTCCGGTATTGAGTTCCGTCATAGGGGCTCAATACCGGAAAAAAACACTTCAGTTTTGTCCCCATTCATTGTCAATGGGGACAAAACTGAACTGAAGACAACTGAATGCTCCTGAAAGCATTCCGTTCCGTCTTCAGACCGGAGAACAAACCACAGCATGCTGCGGTTTTCTCTCCGGTCCAGGCTTCCGCATCAAGACGAATACGGAATGACCCCAATGCAAGTCAATGGGGACGGATCCGTTTGGTGTGACCAACATGGTAAACGGTTCCGCCCTCCATTGACTTTCAATGGAGTTCAGGACGGATCCGTCACCACATACATACAGACAGACATACATACAGACATACACACACATACACATACACACAAACACATACATACATACTTACATACTCCAGGCAGGCAGGCCGCACGTCTTCATGCCCAGGAGGCGCACCGCTATGACGATTCCCTACGGCGCCCAGCAAAGGGCACTGTGGGGAATCGTTATAGCTGTGCGGCTCCTGGGCGTGAAGACGTGCGGCCTGCCTGCCTGGAGTATGTAAGTATGTATGTGTTTGCGTGTATGTGTATGTGTGTGTATGTCTGTATATGGTACTGTGTGGCATGTGTGGGGCCGGAACGCGGTTCCGGCGCCACACGTCCCTGCGGCTGTCCGGATCCGACGGCACCCTTCACCTGACGGATCCGGACTGCCGCTAGTGTGAAAGAGGCCTTATCTTTATATAGAAGTAATATCTGCCATTCTAATCCTGTTTGTAATGATAATCAGATTAAGGACGAGCGATTCAATTCCACCCGTTCGGGATTCTAATGAACTCAAATTTTTTGTGATTGATTTCAGGCACCAAGGGGAGAGAGAGAGAGACAGAGAGAGAAGCAGCTCTCTCTCATCTCTAAAGAGATGACTGCAGTGTCCAGACCAAGCAGTTGTGCTATTATTAGGCTTAGTGGTCAGTGCAGAAACTGCAGGATTTTATGTTTTTTGTTTCAGTACAGATATTGACATGTAAAATTAAAAATAACATCACCAAAAATTATTTAAAAATGTATCAAACACACCAACATTATCAATAGGTCATTTTCTGGTGACACATTCCCTTTCATAAACTTTCATGCAAATGAGATCAGTTTCCTTGATTCTATGGTGAAAAAAAGATGGTGGATCTTTGTCAACTGAAAACCCACTGACAGGAATGGTCTTCTTCTCTATACTATACTAATATTCACAATACACCAAGAATTCCGTTCCTAGATTTCAATTCACATTTGGAGGACCCATCTATTCTTCAATACCAGTTATAAAAACATATACACTGGATTGCCCTTCTCTAACTGTTGGCAGTAGGCCTGACCGTTGGCATTCCACATGTTCTCCTGCTGCAGGCTATGACCTGCCCTTCCCCTCTAGTGAGCGGGGAAAAATAGCAGATTGCGGCATAAATAACCTGGATATTTCTGGATAGTAAGTGACTCACAAAATCCTTCACATGGATATTTTCACCATTTTTTACACACATGCACTTATTGTTTTTCATAAAACTTCATGTGTAATAAATTAACTTCCAATTTTGCTTGAAGCCTTGGATTGAGCCTGGAATTTTGCTCACTTGGAACTTAGGCTTCATGTGCATAACTGTGTCTGTATTATGGTCCGCAAACCACAGATCCGCAAAATACGCATACCTTCCGTATGTCTTCCCCATTTTTCACACTCCCATAAATAGAAATAGCTATTCTAGTCTGTAATACAGACCAGAAGAGGACATGTTTTATAATTTGTGCATGGCTCCTAGAAATGAATCGGTCAGTGTGCCATGCGCAAAAAATACGAATAACACACAGATTAAAAATATGGTTGTGTGCATGAGGCCTTAGGGGTCTACACTAGAGATGAGCGAATGTGCTCGTAACGAGCACTGTAGCGCTCGGCTCCCCTGCGCTTCCATGGGCGCAGGCATCCGGATCCGTCGGGTGAGGAGGACGGATCCGGATGCCTGCACCCATGCGAGCGCAGGGGAGTCGAGCGCTACAGTGCTTGTTACGAGCATGTTCACTCATCTCTAGTCTACACCCTTTCTTCCTATCAGCACCTCCTCTATGAACCCAGAGTGCTCACCCACCTTGACTGTGGACTATTTATAATACTGGCATCTTCTTACGTGGCAGAGGGACTTTTGGGCCCTCTCAGTCACCTTGCCCAGGTACTCCTCCTACCCCTGCTTCCACACAAGCTTCACCCTTAATTCAAATTTCCTGTCATGTAGTCATTTGCTTGTATAAGACAAAAGTATGCCAAAAAGTATCTTTTTGGAATCTGCTTGATAACAAATACCTGACTACTGTTTGTAATTAGAGATGAGCGAGCACTAAAATGCTCGGGTGCTCGTTATTCGAATTGAATTTTTCTCGATGCTCGGGTGCTCGTTTCGAATAGCGAACCCCATTGAAGTCAATGGGAGACTCGAGCATTTTTTTGCAGGGGACCGGGGCTCTGCCTAGGGAAGGCTGGGTGAAAACCTGGAAACCTCAGAAAATGATGGAAACACCACAGAAATGGACAGGAAACAGCAGGGGCAGCATGCATGGATGCCTCTGAGGCTGCCTAATCGTACCATTATGCCAAATTCTGGGCAACAGCCTGGTGGTGACCCTCAAGGCAATTGTGCTGACCCAGACCAAGATGGGCAAGGCACATGTGCTGGCACATGTTAGGAAAGCACCCAACTAGGTGCAACGAAGGTCCATCACCGCCTGCAGGTGACACCACTGCTCATGCTGGCACTGCTGTGCTATCCCCTGCCCCACGACGCAGGCATAAGCTTGACACAGCATGGTGACAGCGTAGTGACACCAACAAGTGACCAAGTTAGATTGAGGTAGCAGGTGAACCACCCAAAAATATAGCCTGACACAGCATGGCGGTGAACCCATAGTGACCAAGTTAGACTCAGGTGGCAGGTGAAGCACACAAAAATTTAGCCTGACACAGCATGGCAGTGACACCACCAATGCCTTGGTCAGACTTAAATTGCAGTCAAATGTCTGTAGGTGAGCCTCCCGAAAATTTGTTTTGGAGTGTCCGAAGTTGACCCTCCTAAAAAATAGTTTTGGAGTGTCTGTAGTTGACCCTTCTGTAAAATATTTTTTTTGTTTTTCCTGTTATTAGTTTATGTACAACCCATGGCTGGCATAGTGGGAATATATAGGTTTGCTTCACAGACGGTCCACTGCACCGTTACATTTTCTTCATCATTGCCAATTACTTTTTCACCAACTGTTGTCTGGCAATGATAAAGGGGAAGGTAAATCCACTGCCGAAGAAAAGTGTCATCCTCCTACAAGTCTCCACTTGTTCTCAATTGAAAAGGGGATGTTCTTGCTGTGGCCTTCCTCATAGTGGCCACTTCTGCGGACGACAGAGGTGGTGTACCTACGGACAGCCTGACCGAACATGAGGGCAGATGGGGAGACACTCCCTCATGTAAAATTGTTTTTTGAGTGTCTGTATTTGACACTACTAAAAAATTTATTGGAGAGAGGGCCTGTAGGTGGCCCTCCGTAAACATTGTTTGTATAGCGCGCCAGTTGGCCCTCAGAAACATTTCCTGTTGGCTTAGCGTTTCTGTGCGAAGAGAAGGAGGAGGGGGAGGGGTTGGAGGAAGAGGCATAATAAGTCTGAGAAACCATGACCGAGGTAGGCCCCGCAATCCTTGGTGTGGGCATTACATGAGTGGCCCCAGGGTCAGACTCAATCCCAGCCTCTACCAAGTTAACCCAATGTGCCGTCAGGGAGATATAGTGTCCCTGCCCGCCAGCACTTGTCCACGTGTCCGTGGTTAGGTGGACCTCATAACTAACCGCGTTGGTCAGGGCACAGATGATGTTCTCTGACACGTGCTGGTGTAGGGCTGGGACGGCACATCGGGAAAAATAGTGGTGGCTGGGGACCAAGTACCGAGGGACAGCCACCTCCATCAGGTTGCGGAAAGCCTCAGTCTCTACCAGTCTATGGGGCAGCATCTCCAGGCTCAACAATTTGGAAATGTGGACGTTTAGGCCTTGGGCATGTGGGTGGCTGGAATTGTATTTGCGCTTGCGCTCAAATGTCTGCTTCAAAGACAGCTGAATGCTGCGCTGGCACACATTGGTGGAGGTTGTGGGGGATCGTGCAGGTGAATGGGTGGTTGTAGGGCGGGAGGCGCTCGTGCCGGGGTCCTGGGCGGGGGGTGGACTCGCCGAGCCAGCATGTGACACAGGGGAAGGGGCAGTGGTGTGACCCGCAGGAGGTGAACGGCCTTGGTTCCACTGAGTTGGGTGTTTAGCACTCACATGCCTGCGCATGCTGGTAGTGGTTAGGCTGGTAGTGGTGGCTCCCCTGCTGATCTTGGTGTGACACAGGTTGCACACCACAGTCTGTCGGTCATCCTCAGTTTCTTTAAAAAACCTCCAGACTTGCGAACATCTAGGCCTCGGCACGGGAACTTGACTCCGTGAAACAGTTGCTGATCTACCTGCTCTGGCCCTGCTTCTCCCTCTGGCCACCCCACTGCCTCTTCCAACCTGTTCTGGTGCTGCACTTGCCTCCACTTCAGAAGCACTGTCTTGAGTTGGATTACCAACCCAGCTCGGGTCAGTCACCTCATTATCCACCAGCTCTTCCTCCGATTCCTCACTCTGCTCCGCCCTCCGACTTACTGCCCTGACAACAACGTCACTGTCTGACAACCGTATCTCATCATCATCATCATCCGACACCTCTTCACGCACTACTTGCACTAATTCCACACTCTCATCACCCACAGACTGCGAAAGTTCTAAATTTTGGGCATCGGGACAGAGCAACTGCTCAGGTTGCTGTTGAGCAGTGGTTTGTGTCTCTGGGTAGGGTCCTGAAAAGAGTTCCTGTGAGTATGCCGGATCTGAATCCATACTTTCCGTGGGGGGGGCAGGCTGGGGGGAAGGAGGTTGAGCTGGAGGAGCCAGAGGTCTACTCCCTTGGCTAGCGTGGGTGGACTGCGTGGAAGACTGGGTGGTGGATAAATTACTGGACGCATTGTCCGCTATCCACGTCATCACCTGTTCGCACTGTTGTGGTTTCAATAGTGGTGTACCACGTGAACCAGTAAGTTGCGAGATGAAGCTAGGGAGCGAAACTCTGCGGCGTTCCACTGCTCCCTCATCAACATGTACTGTGTCACCCTGCCCATGACCACGGCCTCTGCCCCCTACACTACTTGAACGCCCACGCCCTCGACCTCGACCCTTAGCCCTTGGGTTCAACATTTTGTATGTTCACTTCAATGTATGATATATAACTGAGAGAAAAAACGTAGTCTTTAGACGGCAGCTTTTGTACCGCAAACCACTCAGGCCCGCAAATCACTGAATTTGTCGCTGCACTGTATAATTAGAAAAAAGAGA
>ONZH01030462.1:0-18288 GCA_900303285.1 Rhinella marina | reverse complement strand
AAAAAAAAAAAATTTCAAGTTGTTTTAGCTCAGTGATACAAATCCATTTTACTTAGCTACATGTAACCTTTCTGTGTGTCACAGTTCAGCACATTCGCTCCCATCCGTATATACTGTCCAGGTGACACTTTCTGTACGTCACACAATACAACCAAGTCATTTGCTACCAATATCATCTACCGCTTGATCCAGAAAACTCTCTGTGCGACATTTCTCTGGGTCGCAGACTAAATAGCCACCGTTAACAGGGTGTCAGTCAGTTCTACCATATTTCCTGCACGTCACATTCCCAAAAAAACAAAATTGTTAAAAAAATATAAAAAAACAAATATAAAAAAATATATATTTTTTCAGTTGTTTAGCTCAGTGATACAAATCCATTTTACTCAGCTACGTGTAACCTTTCTGTGTGTCACAGTTCAGCACATTGGCTCCCATCCGTATATACTGTCCAGGTGACACTTTCTGTACGTCACACAATACAACCAAGTCATTTGCTACCAATATCATCTACCGCTTGATCCAGAAAACTCTCTGTGCGACATTTCTCTGGGTCGCAGACTAAATAGCCACCGTTAACAGGGTGTCAGTCAGTCCTACCATACTTCCTGCACGTTACGTTCCCAAAAAAACAAAATTGTAAAAAAAATATAAAAAAACAAATATAAAAAAAAAAATTTTTCAGTTGTTTTAGCTCAGTGATACAAATCCATTTTACTCAGCTACGTGTAACCTTTCTGTGTGTCACAGTTCAGCACATTGGCTCCCATCCGTATATACTGTCCAGGTGACACTTTCTGTACGTCACACAATACAACCAAGTCATTTGCTACCAATATCATCTACCGCTTGATCCAGAAAATTCTCTGTGCGACATTTCTCTGGGTCGCAGACTAAATAGCCACCGTTAACAGGGTGTCAGTCAGTCCTACCATAGTTCTTGCATGTCACATTCCCAAAAAAAAGAAAATATAAAAAAAAAAAAAAAAATTTTTTCAGTTGTTTTAGCTCAGTGATACAAATCCATTTTACTCAGCTACGTGTAACCTTTCTGTGTGTCACAGTTCAGCACATTGGCTCCCATCCGTATATACTGTCCAGGTGACACTTTCTGTACGTCACACAATACAACCAAGTCATTTGCTACCAATATCATCTAACGCTTGATCCTGAAAACTCTCTGTGCGACATTTCTCTGGGTCGCAGACTAAATAGCCACCGTTAACAGGGTGTCAGTCAGTTCTACCATAGTTCCTGCACGTTACGTTCCCAAAAAAACAAAATTGTAAAAAAAATATAAAAAAACAAATATAAAAAAAAATATATTTTTTCAGTTGTTTTAGCTCAGTGATACAAATCCATTTTACTCAGCTACGTGTAACCTTTCTGTGTGTCACAGTTCAGCACATTGGCTCCCATCCGTATATACTGTCCAGGTGACACTTTCTGTACGTCACACAATACAACCAAGTCATTTGCTACCAATATCATCTACCGCTTGATCCAGAAAACTCTCTGTGCGACATTTGTCTGGGTCGCAGACTAAATAGCCACCGTTAACAGGGTGTCAGTCAGTCCTACCATAGTTCTTGCACGTCACGTTCCCAAAAAAAAGAAAATATTAAAAAAAAAAATGTTTTCAGTTGTTTTAGCTCAGTGATACAAATCCATTTGACTCAGCTATGTGTAACCTTTCTGTTTCTCAGTTCAAAACATTCGCTCACATCCGTATATACTGTCCTGGTGACACTTTCTGTACGTCACTTAATTCTACCGGACTTAATTTTTTTTTTTATCATACACCTATATACAAAAAATGTTGAACCCCAGGGCTAAGGGTCGAGGGCGAGGGCGTGGGCGTGGGCATTCAATTACTGCAGGGGGCAGAGGTCGTGGTCCTGGGCAGGGTGAGACAGTACCTGCTGATGAGGGAGCAGGGGAATTCCGCAGAGCTACACTCCCTAGCTTCATGTCTCAACTTACAGGGACACGTGGTAGAGGACTGTTGAAACCACAACAGTGTGAACAGCTGATCTGGTGGATTGCGGACAATGCTTCAAGTAATTTGTCCACCAGTCAGTCGTCCATGCAGTCCACCCACGTAACCCAAGGGAGCACTCCTCTGGCTCCTCCACCTCAACCTCCTTCCCCCAGTCTGCCCCCTCCCAGGAAAATTTGGAATGCGATCCAGCATACTCTGAGGAACTATTTTCTGGACCCTTCCCAGAGTCACAAACCACTTCTCAGGTTGCTGCTGACCTCGTTCCCGATGCCCAAGTTTTCCAACTGTCACAGTCTGTGGGTGATGATGATGATGATGACAATGTTGACTTAGTGGAAGAAGTTTGTAAAGAGGTGTCGGACGATGAGGAGACACGGTTGTCAGACAGTGGTGAAGTTGTTGTTAAAGGAGGAATTCCCAGGGGGGAGCAGACTGAGGAATCGGAGGATGACGAGGTGACTGACCCAAGCTGGGTTGATATGCCGAGTGAAGACAGTGCTTCTGAGGCGGAGGCGAGTGCTGCACCAGAACAGGTTGTAAGAGGCAGTGGTGTGGCCAGAGGGAGAAGCAGGGCCAGAGCTGGTGCATCAGCAGCAACTGTTCCACGTAGTGAAGCTCCCGTGGCGAGGCCTAGATGTTCGCAAGTCTGGAGGTTCTTTAAAGAAAGTGAGGATGACCGACGGACTGTGGTGTGCAACCTGTGCCACACCAGGATCAGCAGGGGTGCCACCACTACTAGCCTAACCACCACCAGCATGCGCAGGCATATGAGTGCTAAACACCCCACTCAATGGAACCAAGGCCGTTCACCACCTCCTGCGGGTCACACCACTGCTCCTTCCCCTGTGTCACTCGCTGCCTCTGCTAGTCAACCCCCCGCGTCACTCGCTGCCTCTGCTATTTAACCCCCTGCCCAGGACCCCGACACGAGCGCCTCCCGCCGGAAAACCACACCTTCGCCTCCACGATCCTCCACAGCGTCCACCAACGTGTCCCAGCGCAGCGTTCAGCTGTCTTTACAGCAGACGCTGGAGCGCAAGAGGAAATACAGTTCCACCCACCCACATGCCCAAGCCCTCAACGTCCACATCTCCAAATTGCTTAGCCTTGAGATGCTGCCCTATAGGCTGGTAGAGACCGAGGCCTTTCGAAATCTCATGGCGGTGGCTGCCCCTCGGTATTCCATCCCCAGCCGCCACTATTTTTCCCGATGTGCCGTCCCAGCCCTACACCAGCACGTGTCACAGAACATCATCCGTGCCCTGACCAACGCTGTTTCTGAGAAGGTCCACCTAACCACGGACACGTGGACAAGTGCTGCCGGGCAGGGACACTACATCTCACTGACGGCACATTGGGTTAACTTGGTGGAGGCTGGGACCGAGAATGACCCTGGGGCCGCTCATGTACTGCCCACACCGAGGATTGCGGGGCCAACCTCAATCACGGTCTCTCAGACGTACTATGCCTCCTCCTCCTCCGACCCCTCCTCCTCCACCGAACCTCAAGCCAGGCATGGGTGTGTGTGACAACGGGCGTAACCTGGTGGCGGCTCTGCAACTCGGCAGACTGACACATGTGCCATGCCTGGCCCACATGTTCAATCTTATAGTTCAGCGGTTCCTCAAGACATACCCCAATCTGTCTGATTTGCTCACCAAGGTGCGCCGCATCTGTGCACATTTCCGCAAGTCTAGCACAGATGCTGCCACTCTCAGGGCAGCGCAGCGCCGCCTACAACTGCCCGCTCACCGACTGTTGTGCGACGTGCCCACGAGATGGAATTCCACATTAAACATGTTATCCAGAGTTTACCAGCAGAGCAGAGCGATTGTAGACTGCCAGATGTCATCTTCCACCAGAACTGGTAGTCAGGTCTCTCAGATTCCTCAAGTCTACAATGAGGAGTGGACGTGGATGTCTGATATCTGCCAGGTGTTGAGCAACTTTTAGGAGTCAACACTGATGGTCAGCGGCGATGCCGCCATTATCAGCCTCACCATCCCGCTGCTTTGCCTGTTGAAAAAATCACTGCTCAGCATCAAGTCGGATGCTTTGCGCTTGTCACAAGAGACGGTGGAGGAAGATACGTCGCTTGATAGCCAGAGCACCCTCCGGTCTGTTTCTCAGCGCGTATCGGAGGAGGGGGATGAGGATGAGGAGGAAGAGGAGGAGAATGTCGGCGAGATAGTAGAGGGTACCAGTGCTCAGTCCTTAACTCTTGAGCGTGTATGGGCTGAAGAGGAGGACTTGGAGGAGGAGGAGGAGGAGGAGCAGGAAATGGAGAGTCAGGTCAGTGAGGAGAGGGAATTCTTGCGTGTTGGGACTCTGGCGCACATGGCAGACTTCATGTTAGGCTGCCTATCCCGTGACCCTCGCGTTAGAAGAATTTTTTCAAACACCGATTACTGGGTGTTCACTCTCCTGGACCCACGGTACAAGCAGAACCTTTCAACTCTCATCCCTGCAGAGGAAAGGAATATGAGAGTGAATAGGTATCAACAGGCCCTGGTGCACAAGCTGAAACAATTCTTCCCATCTGACGCCGCTAGCGGCAGAGGGCATGGTTCTGTGGGCCAAGTAGCGGGGGAGAGGAGGCGAGCAGACAGCTTGTCCAGCACTGGCAGGGGAACGCTCTCCAAGGCCTTTGCCAGTTTTATGTCACCCCAGCAAGACACTGTCACCTGTCCCCAGTCTAGGAAGAGTAGGGGGGAGCTGTACAGAAAGATGGTGAGGGAGTACCTAGCTGACCATACCAACGTCCGGACCGATCACTCTGCTCCATACAACTACTGGGTTTCAAAGCTGGACACGTGGCCTGAACTGGCGCTGTATGCCTTGGAGTTGCTGGCCTGCCCTGCCACTGACAGCGCTGACAGGCTGACGCTTATTAAAATGAACAAAGCCTGGATTTCACCGGAATTCAAATCTCCTCCGGGGGAAAGCAGCTAAAGATTTAAATAACTTATGTATCCGATTCCTCCTCTCTACTCCTCCTCCTCCTCCTCCTCCATATCGTCTTTGCCTAATGCTGACCCAAAAAACGCCATTTTTTAGAGGTCCAACTGGCACTCTTTTAGCACAATTTTTCAGGAGGGCCCCCTACAGGCCCTCTCTTCAATCAATTTTTCAGGAGGGCCCCCCTACAGGCCCTCTATTCCAACAATTTTTCCAGAGGTCCACCTACAGGCCCTCTATTCCAACAATTTTTCCAGAGGTCCACCTACAGGCCCTCTATTCAAACAATTTTTCCAGAGGTCCACCTACAGGCCCTCTATTCCAACAATTTTTCCAGAGGTCCACCTACAGGCCCTCTATTCCAACAATTTTTCCAGAGGTCCACCTACAGGCCCTCTATTCAAACAATTTTTCCAGAGGTCCACCTACAGGCCCTCTCTTCAAACAATTTTTCCGGAGGGCCCCCCTACAGGCCCTCTTTTCAAACAATTTTTCCACAGGTCCACCTACAGGCCCTCTATTCAAACAATTTTTCCAGAGGTCCACCTACAGGCCCTCTATTCAAACAATTTTTCCAGAGGTCCACCTACAGGCCCTCTCTCCAATTCCAGTTCCAAGTTTTATTTGCGCATACTGCATACATTTTTATTTTTGGGATAGGTGTGAAAAATAATATTACTTGCAAATCTATATTGCCCAACATTGGATACGGTAGCAAGTAGAAGACCAAACACATGCTGCTCACAGGGTTCCGCAAATTCCTGGTCCACCCGCAAGTTCCTTGTCCACAATGTCAAGGAGGACGAGGTTCTGTGGATGAGCAACAAGTCCTTCTGTACTGAAATCGCCGACAAAGTCTCCATCTAAGAACACACAGACCATTGTGGAGAGAGCGGCACAGCTCGCCATCAAAGTGAGGAACCCCAACGCCAGACTGCGCAGAGAAGATAACCAATAAATATCTCTGTGGTTATTTTTGCTAAATAAAAGTTAAATAAACCCCCCAAAAAATTCATCTGTTAATGTGCCTGATCGATCCAAGTTGAATCTGTCCCATCATGAGAAATTCCCCCCCAAGGAGTCCCCACTGTAACTTGCTTCCCATACAACTACCTCACCCCCCGACACCTGTGTCTCGCCATTGTCCACCACCTCCTCAGACAACACTGGTAAATCCATACTGTCAGCACACGGAAACAGCAAAAGGTCTTGCGAATTGGGGCAGAGAATGTTCTGGGCTAGCACATCAGAGAAGGGGTGACTATTGGGTTCCAGGGAGTACGTGACCACATGCAATCTCCATCTAAAAAGTCATGCCACACTTGATCAATCTCATAATTTACGACTGTACCGGTTGATGCTAAATTTTTAAGTTGGGGTCCTACTTCGTCATTCTAACTCCATCCGGCTGTTGTCACCACCACACACGCTAGCCCAGGGGGCTCTCCTCTGGCTCTTCCAGCGAAACCTCCTTGCCCCACCCTGCCCCCCCACCTACAGGCCCACTCTCCAAACAATTGACGTCTTTTTCCTATCTTTCTCTCTCTCCAAACTATTTTTCCGGATAGCTGCCATATACGGTATTAAACGGAGAAGAATACAAAGAACACATGCTACACTTGATCAAGTTTATAATTTACGACGGTACCGGTTGATGCAACAGTTTTCAAAAATCCATCCTGGCTGTTGTCACCACCACACACGCTAGCCCAGGGGGCACTCCTCTGGCTCTTCCAGCGAAACCTCCTTCCCCCCAGCCTGACCCCCCCACACCTACAGGCCCACTCTACAAACAATTTAGCCGGATAGGGGACGTATTAGATGTTGTACTGATGGTTTTTTTTGTTCTTTTTTTATCTGCCTCATGACCTGTGATAGGCAGAGCATGGACACGTCCCCTTAGCTGCAGTGGGAAAGACACTCCCCTGGCCAGAGCAAGCTCTTTTTCCCTTTTCTGTGTTCAAAATATCCATTAAATATAGGGTCCCAAGATAGGGGACGTATACGGTATTAAACTAAGAAGAATCGATACCATACCGGTTGATGCAACAGTTTTGCTAAATCCATTCTGGCTGTTGTCACCACCACACGCGCTAGCCCAGGGGGCACTCCTCTGGCTCTTCCAGCGAAACCTCCTTGCCCCCCACCTACAGGCCCTCTCTCCAAACAATTTACCCCTGGTAGGGGGACGTATTAGATATTGTACTGATTCTGAATTGCCTCCTGCGATAGATGGGAATGGAACCCAGATCAACTGCTTGGGAAGTAGCTATGCTCACCACTATACCACCAGCAGGCACAGCAATTGATAAGAACAGATACTACACTTGATTTCAGCTGCAGTGCCAGTATGAGCAGTGGTGTCACCTGCAGGCGGTGATGGACCTTCGTTGCACCTAGTTGGGTGCTTCCCTAACATGTGATGGGCATGTGCCTCGCCTTTCTTGGTCTGGGTGAGCACAATTGCCATGAGGGTAACCACCAGGCTGTTGCCTGAGGATTTGGGGTAATGGTGGGATTAAGCAGCCTCAGAGGCATCCATGCATGCTGTCCCTGCTGTTTCCTGTCCATTTCCGTGGTGTTTCCATCATTTTCTGAGGTTTCCAGGTTTTCAGGCAAACTTCCTGTGAAGAGCTTTGGTCCCCCGCAAAAATGCTCGAGTCTCCCATTGACTTCAATGGGGTTCGTTACTCGAAACGAGCACCCGAGTATCGGGAAAAATTTGTCTCGAATAACGAGCACCCGAGCATTTTAGTACTCGCTCATCTCTATTTACAACCTTTCTTCTCCCTTAGTAAGGGAAATACGAGATTTGGGATGCCAAATTAAATCATATAACTAAATTCTATTCAGAAGTTTCAAATAACTTTTACTACAAATAAGATTTCCTAGAAAGGGAAATCTAGTGCTGAGAACAGCAAATGCACCATCTGGTTCCCCTGGAAAAGAAGGGAAAAAATGACTACTTAAGACAGGACTGTGCTTTGTCACTACATTTCTTGGAAAGTCTGAAGCTAACCCCTTCCCCCAATCCAGAATCACTACATCCTAAAGCAATAAACCCTGAGAGTCATTTCCATTAAGTTAAATTCATATAAGGATATCACCTAAAATAGAGTTGAATGTCAACACTGTGCATCCCATATGAACATAAGATAAAGTATATGTATTATTCATCTGCAAAAGGAGCTTATTGGTTGAATTAACTGATAAATTACACATGAAGAAGTCATTTTATTTTTTGTTAAGAATGTCAATACTTGCTAAGTGAGAAAGAATCTATAGGGAATATTCTGCTTTGATGGTCTGCTCAACGTATATATGTTGTTTGTTTATAGTGGTGAGCAAATCGAAGTGGATCCGAATTTCAGGAAAAATCTAAAAAACAAAGAAAAAAATAAATACATACTCACCTCATCCATTTGCTCGCAGAGAGGCTGTTGCAGTCATCTTGATTGAAGAAAACGCAACTTTCCCGTATTGACATGTGATTAGATCACGACGCGGCCAGCTTGTTTCTTCCCTTGAATAACCCCTGAAAGGTCTCAATATGGCTGTCAGATGCCGAAATCAGCACTGAATGTGGAATCTGAGGGGTTCAATGATGGGGGTGGGGGAGGGGGGGTGATATGATCACTGTTCCTCGTCGCTACATATAATGGAATGCCATTCATGACAAAGTAATTTGTAACAAATCAAATTTCTTTGTGAACTTTAGTGAAGCAGCTGAATCAAATTTTTGATAACTTCACTTATCTGTATTCATTTAGATGCACATAAGTGAAGCCTGAGAGCAGCAGAGCCATAATGTTTGCATTTTTACCCAACCCTATAGTTACAGAGGTTGTCTCACAAAATTAGCCCCATGTAAATAGAAGATGAGCAGATGATTAGCAGATCACAGTCAAACTTCTCTAACCACAGATGATAAGCTGTTTTTGCTTCAGGAAGCAAGACCTTGCCATATATTAGGGTTTATGCTTTATCCCTCAGACATTAGTATGTCCTATTAGGATTTATATAAAGGGATAGTCTTTAAGAAGCAACCCCTTTATTGTTTTAATAGTAAGCAACAGCGAGCAAGTATATATCTAAATATAACCCAAATTATAATAATTTGAAATATAAACTCAACAGATAAGAATTTGTAGGCTTTGTTCTATAATTTAAAGTAGCAGAACATGTAAAACTAATTTACAAACCTCTATTTCATAATATATTGCTCCTACTGTCAGGGTCAGGGGGGTACTATCTCTCCTTGAGAATTATAGGCCATTCATGCTCTTCTGGAATTCTGGGAAGAAAAGGGATGCAAATGAGCTCTTAACAAGCTCTGCCTCTTGTTAAGAGCTCATTTGTATCCCTTTTCTTCCCACAATTCCAGAGGAGCATGAATGGCCTATAAGTCTCATGCTGATTAAGGCGTTCTCTCCCTAAGGAGAGATAGTACCCCCCTGACCCTGACTTGGACTCTAACCCAGTTAAGCCAGTACTCTCTGCATTGATGAGGGGTAATCACTCTGAAACAGCTGGCTGCAGAGGCATTGCTGGCTTTCATTCAATGCAGCCACAGGATTGGTGTGCAGAACAGAGAGATGTGGTTGTGGGAGAACATCACAACTGATGGGTTTTGCCACTTCTGGAGCTGTGCTTAAGTAAAATTGACAATCAAATTTGCAACATGGAGGTTTCCTGTTCCTTTCAGGGCAAAATGTTGACCACTGGGGTAGCCATCCAGTAGTTGGCAGTAGACATCTTTTGTCCTCCTGGATTAACTTTAAATTCCACTTTTCCCAGAGAGCATTGCATGGCCTATAAGAAGCAGATGTAGGTCTACCTTATGCCAAGAAGAATGGACATTAGCCATGACCTTGGATAAGCAATTGTTGCTGACCAACCCCCGACAGGGAGAGCACTGGTGGGTTTAATTGATAGTTCTTGAAGGATTTGTAAGGAGAAGTTCAGACAGTTTAAGACTTATGATATATCATAATAAATATATCTCCCTGTCTGTAGTGTACTGCAAGTTATCTGTCATGCCTAGTGTCTCATTAGTACCCGTCTCAATGCTCCTCAAACTTCCAGCCACAGTGCCACGGTGCTTATTTATGAGAGCTACAGTTGCTCCAAAATAAGCAAAAGACATAATTTCTCCATTCGGATGCCCCGGTGTTGTCATAGGGATTAGCTTCATTTCTAACAGTAGTACGCACAATAATGCCCATGTTTTGAGTATCCAAATTTAGGTTCTTTTGTCCAGCAGCATACCACTCCTAACTCCCCCATATACATACATGCTTGGCTACGCCTGTATGTTTTCAATTGGCAATGAGTAGTAAGCCTCTTCAGCTTTTCTCTCAAGAGAACAAAAGGATCACATGTTGACATTCACATACACAAAGATTGTTCACTGGCTCCACTGAAAATGATGGATTCAGCCGACCATACTCTAATGTCTATGGGGGCCCTTAATGTTCCCATAAGTTCGAGCCAGGCTGCTGTCATAAAAACTAGTTGAAATATTTATTTCATCATACCTCATTTTCACTGCTATTATATGTATGTCATATAAAGGTTAGTTTGCTGGTCAAAAAAGATACATTTATAACTGCAATATGCATGCTGTCACAATTATCTATATGTCTGTGTCTATCTGCATTGACTTACTTCATCCTTACTTTCGATAATGAAAATGATGTAAACCATGTGTGCTGTATACAACTATTTACTCAATTATAAAATCTAGCATATTCAGATGTGCCAATATAAATCATTACAAATAGAGGAATGATCTCACTGCAATGATTCATGATGCCGGTGAAAGAGTAAATCAAAATTAAACTACATAATATTACAAATAAATTGTTTGAATATCAGATATCAAAGGAAAGGTGAACAGAGCATTATGCATCTGATAACACATTAAATATAAAATATATCACTAAAAATATAAAATAGTGAAGGAACAAAATTAGTAGTAATGGCTTGATTTATTGCCGTTTCCTTGTCTGTAAAAGCTTTCCATGGTAATTATTCATAAGGAAGTTGTTTGTACTAAATTGCTAAGATGGGTTGTTGATTTAGAAACTGCCAAAATTGGAAATGGAAAATTTTCCCCCTAATACAAGGTAATTGGCAACGACTTTGGACTCTCTGAATCAACACTGGAAGATAATAGACTAAACTTGATGCATCTCTGTGCAGGGGCAGATTCTGGCTTCAATGTGCAGGGGCCCTATGAGGAACGTGGCAGAACCAAGTCTACTGCATAGATACAGTATACTCTCATGTTAAAATAAGAACATTTAAACACAAATATGTGCGTATAGCTATATACAGTGGGGAAAATAAGTATTTGATACACTTGCAATTTTGCAAGTTTTCCCACCAACAAAGAATGGAGAGGTCTGTAATTTTTATCATAGATACACTTCAACTGTGAGAGATAGAAACTTAAAAAAATCAGATTCTATGATTTTTAAATAATTAATTTGCATTTAATTGCGTGAAATAAGTATTTGATGCAATAGAAAAAATGTAATATTTGGTAAAGAAACCTTTGCAATTACAGAGGTCAGAAGTTTCCTGTAGTTCCTGACCAAGTTTGCACACACTGCAGCAAATACAGTATTTTGACCCACTCCTCCATAAAGATCTTCTCTAGAGATGAGCGAGTACTAAAATGCTCGGGTGCTCGTTAATCGAGACAAACTTTTCAGGATGCTCGGGTGCTCGTTTCGTGTAACGAACCCCATTGAAGTCAATGGGAGACTCGAGCATTTTTTGCAGGGGACCAAGGCTCTGCCTAGGGAAGGCTGGGTGAAAACCTGGAAACCTCAGAAAATGATGGAAACACCACGGAAATGGACAGGAAACAGCAGGGGCAGAATGCATGGATGCCTCTGAGGCTGCCTAATGCCACCATTACCCCAAATTCTCGGGCAACAGCCTGGTGGTGACCCTCAAGACAATTGTGCTCACCCAGACCAAGAAGGGCGAGGCACATGCCCATCACGTGTTAGGGAAGCATCCAACTAGGTGCAACGAAAGGTCTATCACCCATGCCCATGCTGGCACTGCTGTCCTATCCCCCGCCCCACGACACAGGCATAAGCCTGACAAAGCATGGCGGTGACACCAACAAGTGACCAAGTTACATGAGGTAGCAGGTGAGCCACCCAAAAATTTACCCTGATGCAGCATGGCGGTGACAACAGAGTGACCGAGTTAGACTGAGGTAGCAGTCGAAAAAGAAATAAAATTTAGCGTAACCCTGTATGGTGGTGACAACAGAGTGAACGAGTTAGAGTGAGGTAGCAGGCAAAGCACAAATAAAATTTAGGGTGACCCTGTATGGCGGTGACAACAGAGTGACCGAGTTAGAGTGAGGTAGCAGGCGAAACACCAAAAACACCGCTGAACTATGAGAATGAACACGTGGGCCAGGCATGGAACATGTGTGAGTCTGCCGAGTTGCAGAGCCACCAACAGGTTACGCCCGTTGTCACACACAACCATGCCTCGTTTGAGGTTCAGCGGTGCCAGCCACAGATCAGTCTGCGCCGTGATGCCCTGTAACAGCTCTTGGGCGGTGTGCCTTTTGTCACCTAAGCTCAGCAGTTTGAGCACCGCCTACTGGCACTTACCCATGGCACTGCTGCTGCGCCTAGAGCTACCGACTGAAGGCGCCGTGCTCACGGATGGTAACTGAGAGGAGGAGGGGTTGGAGGAAGAGGCATAATAATTCTGAGAAACCGTGACCAAGGTAGGCCCCGCAATCCTCGGTGTGGGCAGTACATAAGCGGCCCAGGGTCAGACTCGTTCAGAGTGACCGAGTTACACTGCGGTAGCAGGCGAAGCACACAAAAATTTAGCGTGGCCCTGTATGGCTGTGACTACAGAGTGACCGAGTTACACTGCGGGAGCAGGCGAAGCACATTAAAATTTAGCGTGGCCCTGTATGGCTGTGACTACAGAGTGACCGAGTTACACTGCGGGAGCAGGCGAAGCACATTAAAATTTAGCATGGCCCTGTATGGCTATGACTACAGAGTGACCGAGTTAAACTGCGGGAGCAGGCGAAGCACATTAAAATTTAGAGTGGCCTTGTATGGCTGTGACTACAGAGTGACCGAGTTATATGCGGAGCAGGCAAAGCACATTAAAATTTAGTGTGGCCCTGTATGGCAGTGACTACAGAGTGACCAAGTTACACTGCGGGAGCAGGCGAAGCACATTAAAAGTTAGCGTGGCCCTGTATGGCTGTGACTACAGAGTGACCGAGTTACACTGCGGGAGCAGGCGAAGCACATTAAAATTTAGCGTCGCCCTGTATGGCAGTGACTACAGAGTGACCGAGTTACACTGCGGGAGAAGGCGAAGCACATTAAAATTTAGCGTGGCCCTGTATGGCTGTGACTACAGAGTGACCGAGTTACACTGCGGGAGCAGGCGAAGCACATTAAAATTTAGCGTGGCCCTGTATGTGGACGTTGAGGGCTTGTGCATGTGGGTGGGTGGAACTTTATTTCCGCTTGCGCTCCAAGGGACACATTGGTGGACAGTGTGGAGGATCGTGGAGGCGAAGAGGTAGTTTTCGGGCGGGAGGCGCTAATGCCGGGGTCCTGGGCGGCTGGTTGACTCGCAGAGGCAGCAAGTGACACAGGGGAAGGAGTAGTGGTGTGACCCGCAGGAGGTGAATGGCCTTGGTTCCATTGAGTCGGGTGTTTAGCACTCATATGCCTGCGCATGCTGGTGGTGGTTAGGCTGCTAGTGGTGGCACCCCTGCTCGGTTCAAAATTTTGTGTACATAAATGTATTATATATCAATTAGAGAGAAACAAAGGATTGTGCAGACTGGGCCTGGCATAGAGCTACCCAGAAAATGGTCCCACAGTGACCTTTTTCAAATATATTTGTATAACAGAGCAATAAAATGTATTTTCTAACGTGACGTGTAGTATATAGCAATTAGAGAGAAACAAAGGATTGTAGACTCGGCCTGGTATAGTTCAACCCAGAAAATTGTTCCATTGAACTTTTTAAAATATTTGTGTATTAACTGAGAGCAAAAAAACGTATTTTCTAATGTGAAGTGTAGTATCGATCAGAGAGAAAAAAAGGACTGTGCAGACTTGGGCTGCTGTAGTGCAACCCACTATGGCGGTGACAACTGAGTGAACGAGTTAGAGTGAGGTAGCAGGCGAAAAACAAATAAAATTTAACGTGACGCAGCATGGCGGTAACAAGAGTGAAAGTTAGATTGAGGTAGCAGGCGAAGAACAAATAAAGTTTAGCGTGACCCTGTATGGTGGCGGTAACAACAGAGTGTCCGAGTTAGAGTGAGGTAGCAGGCGAAGCACATAAAAACTTTAACTTGACCCTGTATGGCGGCGGTGACAACAGAGTGATCGAGTTAGACTGAGGTAGCAGGTGAACCACCCAAAAATTTAGCCTGACACAGCATGGCGGTGACACCACCAATGCCTTTGTCCGACTGAGATTGCAGTCAAATGGCTGTAGGTGAGCCTTCCAAAAAAAATTTTTGGAGTGTCTGAAGTCGACCCTCCGAAAAAACTTTTTTTAGTGTCTGTGGTTGACGATCCTGAAAAATTGTTTTAGAGTGTCTGTAGTTGACGCTCCTGAAAAATAGTTTTAGAATGTCTGTAGTTGACGCTCCGGAAAAATAGTTTGGAGAGAGGGCCTGTAGGTGGCCCTCCAGAAACATAGTCTTAAAAGAGTGCCAGTTGGCCCTCTAAAAAAATCTCTTTTGGATCAGTGTTTGGCAATGAAGAGAAGGAGGAGGAGGAGTAGAGGAGAGGAATTGGAAACATAAGGAATCTTATTCTTTAGCTGCTTTCCCCCGGAGGAGATTTGAATTCCGGTGAAATCCAGGCTTTGTTCATTTTAATAAGCGTCAGCCTGTCAGCGCTGTCAGTTGACAGGCGTGTACGCTTAACGGTGATGACTACACCAGCTGCACTGAAGACCCGCTCTGACAACATGCTAGCGGCAGGGCAGGCCAGCACCTCCAAGGTGTACAGCGCCAGTTCAGGCCACGTGTCCAGCTTTGAAACCCAGTAGTTGTATGGAGCAGAGTGATCAGTCAGGACGTTGGTATGGTCAGCTAGGTACTCCATCACCATCTTTTTGTACAGCTCCCCCTACTCTGCCTAGACTGGGGACAGGTGGCAGTGTCTTGCTGGGGTGACATAAAACTGGCAAAGGCCTTGTAGAGCGTGTCCATGGTCAGGTGGACCTTATCACTAACCGTATTGGTCAGGGCACGGATGATGTTCTCTGACACGTGCTGGTGTAGGGCTGGGACGGCAAATCGGGAAAAATAGTGGCAGCTGGGGACCAAGTACCGAGGGACAGCCACCGCCATAAGGTTGCGGAAAGCCTCAGTCTCTACCAGTCTATAGGGCAGCATCTCCATGCTCAACATTTTGGAGATGTGGACGTTTAGGGCTTGTGCATGTGGGAGGTTGTGGAGGATCGTGGAGGTAAAGGGGTGGTTGTAGGGTGGGAGGCGCTCGTGCCGGGGTCCTGGGCGGGGGGTTGACTCGCCGAACCAGCATGTGACATAGGGGAAGGGGCAGTGGTGTGACCCGCAGGAGGTGAACGGCCTTGGTTCCACTGAGTCGGGTGTTTAGCACTCATATGCCTGCGCATGCTGGTAGTGGTTAGGCTGGTAGTGGTGGCTCCCCTGCTGATCGTGGTGTGGCACAGGTTGCATACCACAGTCCGTCGTTCATCCTCACTTTCTTTAAAAAACCTCCAGACTTGCGAACATCTAGGTCTAGGCACGGGAGCTTGACTTGCTGATCTACCTGCTCTGGCCCTGCTTCTCCCTCTGGCCACCCCACTGCCTCTTCCAACCTGTTCTGGTGCTGCACTGGCCTCCCCCTCAGAAGCACTGTCTTGAGTTGGATAACCAACCCAGCTCGGGTCAGTCACCTCATCGTCCACCAGCTCTTCCTCCGATTTCCCACTCTGCTCCCCCCTTGGACTTACTGCCCTGACAACAACGTCACTGTCTGACAACCGTGTCTAATCATCATCATCATTATCATCCGACACCTCTTCACGCACTACTTGCACTCAGTCCACACTCTCATCACCCACAGACCGTGAAAGTTCTAAATTTTGGGCATTGGGACAGAGCAGCAGCTCAGGTTGCTGTTGAGCAGTGGTTTGTGTCTCTGGGTAGGGTCCTGAAAAGAGTTCCTGTGAGTATGCCTGATCTGAATCCATACTTTCCGTGGGGGGGCAGGCTGGGGGGAAGGAGGTTGAGCTGGAGGAGCCAGAGGTCTACTCCCTTGGCTAGCGTGGGTGGACTGCGTGGAAGACTGGGTGGTGGATAAATGACTGGACGCATTGTCCGCCATCCACGTCATCACCTGTTCGCACTGTTGTGGTTTCAATAGTGGTGTACCACGTGACCCAGTAAGTTGCGAGATGAAGCTAGGGAGCGAAACTCTGCGGCGTTCCACTGCTCCTTCATCAACATGTACTGTGTCACCCTGCCCAGGACCACGGCCTCTGCCCCCTTCACTACTTGAACGCCCACGTCCATGTCCTCGACCCTTAGCCCTTGGGTTCAACATTTTGTATGTTCACTGCACTGTATGATATATAACTGAGAGAAAAAACGTAGTCTTTAGACGGCGGCTATTGTACCGCAAACCACACAATTTTTCACTGCAATGTATGATATATAACTGAGAGGAAAAACGTATATTTTCTACACTCCGGCTAGTGTGCAGCACACGACAGAATTTTGCACTGCACTGTATAATGTATAACTGAGAGGAAAAACTTATATTTTCTACACTCTGGCTAGTGTGCAGCACACGACAGAATTTTGCACTGTATAATGTATAACTGAGAGGAAAAACGTATATTTTCTACACTCCGGCTAGTGTGCAGCACACAACAGAATTTTGCACTGCACTATATAATATATAACTGAGAGGAAAAACGTATATTTTCTACACTCCGGCTAGTGTGCAGCACACGACAGAATTTTGCACTGCATTGTATAATGTATAACAGAGACGAAAAACGTATATTTTCTACACTCTGGCTAGTGTGCAGCACACAACAGAATTTTTTACTGCACTGTATAATATATAACTGAGAGGAAAAACGTATATTTACTACACTCCGGCTAGTGTGCAGCACGCGACACAATTTCGCACTGCACTGTAGTATATATGACTGAGACGAAAAACATAGTCTTTAGACGGTGGCTATTACACAGCAAACCACTCAATTTTTTACTGCACTGTAGTATATGTAAAAAAACGTATTCCCTAGACTGACACTACTGTACAGTACTGTACATAATTGTTCACTGGACTGTAGTGTATAGAAATGAGAGAAAAACGTATTCCCTAGACTGACGCTACTGTACAGTACACTACATAATTGTTCACTGGACTGTAGTGTATAGAAATGAGAGAAAAACGTATTCCCTAGACTGACGCTACTGTACAGTACACTACATAATTGTTCACTGGACTGTAGTGTATAGAAATGAGAGAAAAAACATATTCCCTAGACTGCACTACAGATCCCAGCAAGCCAAGGGACAGCAGCAGCAAAAGTGAGTACTGAGAGGACTTTGGACAATTTATTTTGGGTCTGTGTGGACCACGTGCTGTTCCTTCTGCCACCAGTCACTGTGTACAGTGTGCAGCCAAGATGGCGGTAGCTGACCAAAAAAAAAGGTGCTTGTAGCCCTTAGAAGGGCTGTTGGGTTCTTTGTGGGTGATTCCTGCCTAACCAACATCTAAATTGAAGCCCTAACACTCTCCCTGACAGACAGCAGCTCTATCCCTAATCTCATGCAGACGGCTTATGACGCGAGCAGCGCGGGACCAGATTCTTATATTCCCAGGTTATCTGATCTGGCCAGCCAATCCCTGCTATCGACTTGTAGGGGCCCCATGTGATGCTAGGAGGTACCAAAGACTCTCCTGCATGTTGACTGGCTGAAAAAAAGGCGGCTAACATGCAGGAAGAGGAACTTGCCATTTCCTCGAGGATCGCAATATGCTCGTCCGAGTATCAAGCATATGTGAATACCCTAATACTCGAACGAGCACCAAGCTCGGACGAGCATGTTCGCTCATCTCTAATCTTCTCCAGATATTTCAGGTTTTGGGGCTGTCGCTGGGCTACATTGAGTTTTAGCTCCTTCCAAAGATTTTCGATTGGGTTCAGGTCTGGAGACTGGCTAGGCCACTCCAGGACCTTCAAATTCTTCTTGCAGAGCCACTGGCTGTGTGTTTTGGGTCATTGTCATGCTGGAGACCCAGCCT